>JAZHYW010022819.1:0-50533 GCA_037355805.1 Ixodes ricinus | reverse complement strand
AATGTGAAGTAATTTTTTTTACTTTGCGGGCATGCTTTAGCTTTTTCGTGATTAATGATTCCTGAAATATGTTGGATAAACATTGAGCCACCGTGCCCCTGATGTTTTTGTTTTTCAATATTTTAGAGCTTACGAAGTGTCATCTACGCTAGAGGAGCGATTTAGAGTTTCAGTCGCTTCTACAATAACAAAATACAAAATGTAAATAACTTTCCTTGGAGGGTAATCTT
Organism: Ixodes ricinus; assembly: GCA_037355805.1. Lineage (NCBI taxonomy): Eukaryota > Metazoa > Arthropoda > Arachnida > Ixodida > Ixodidae > Ixodes > Ixodes ricinus. The sequence continues at coordinate 50,303 of JAZHYW010022819.1, read as the reverse complement.
GGTGGGTAATCGTAGTAAAGTTGAAGTGTACAAAAAAGAAGCAACGGTCCTTCAACGAGCTGAAGCGAAGACTCCAGAAGCTTCCCATCCTCGGACATTTCGATCAATTTGAGGAGACCAAAATTCACACGGGCGCAAGTAATACGCGAATCAGAGCGGTGCTGGTCCAACTGCAGGAGGAGAGAACTAGGAATTGCCTATGCCAGTCGGACACTTTCAAAAGCCGAGCGCAATTACTCGACGACCGAGAAGAAATGCGTTACAGTCGTCTGGACGATAACCTTATACCGCCCGTACCTGTACGGGAACCAGTTCCGAGCGGTCACAGACAACCATTCTGCTCTGTTGCCTCGTCAACGTTTAAGACCCGTCAGGACACCTCGCTCGCAGGAATCTCCAATTGCCAGAATTTCACATGACTGTCGTGTATATGTCCGGCCGGAAACTCAGTCGCCGACTGTCTATCGAAAGCTCCCGTCGAGTCAACTCCTGCTGGCACTACCACATACGACGAGGCTTTTATCGGTGCAGTCAACAATAGTGACCTGGCAGTACTCTAGCGGGCGACACTCAACTCCGCGGGCTGATCGAGCACTTGGAAGGTCGAGGAGGCACAGTCTCCAGTATCTTCTTCAGAATCCTGCCAGCCTTTGTGCAGGTACAGGGTGTAGTCTACAAAGAAAACTTCGGCGCCAGAAACTCAGAGCGGCCATTGGTTATTTCTGGTGGCTTTCGTGAAGACATCATGATGATCACACAGCTGAACACCTTGGATGCATCAGGACACTCGCCAGGATTTTCGAGAAGTACTACTGGCCTAAGCTCCGGAAGGCTGTCCCTTGTTTGCGTCCGATCGTGCCATCAGTGTGTACGGCGAAAGAAACCGCCGACCAAGCCGGCGGGACTTCTGCAGCCGATAGTGTCTCCGACCACACGATTTCAGCAGATCGAAATGAATTTACTCGGACCATCCCCGCCGTCGACTGCAAGGCAACTCGTTGATAGTCGTGGCAACCAATTACCTCCCACGATGCGCCGAGACGAAAGCCCTTCCGGCGAGAACTGCCATGGGAGTCGCCACGTTCATCGTCGAGTGCATCGTCCTTCGGCATGGTGCCCCCGATGTGCTGATCACCGACCGGAGATCATCGTTCACAGCGCAGCCGGCCCAAGAAATTATTTGGCTCAGTCACAGCAGCCACCGTCGTAGCACTGCGTACCACCCGCAGATCAACGGATCAACGGGCTGACGGAGAGACTCAACAAGACAATCGCCGTCAAAATCTCTATGTACTTCGACGTACAGCAAAGTGCGTGGGACGAGGTGTTGCACTATGTCACGTTCGCCTACAACACGGAAGTTTAAGAGACCACTAGATTAGCACATTTCCAGCGAATGCATGGTAGGAAGGTAACAACCATGATCGACGCTATGCTGCCCCACGAGCCAGCTGACGACGAGAGCGGCGACGCGCTGGTGGTTGCTCAACGGGCCGAAGAACTCTGCCAGCTCGCCCGGCTCCCGATTCAAGACCAGCAACACGTCGACGCGGGCCGCTACTAACTTCATCACAGGGGCGTCCACTTTCAGCCCGGAAACAGGGTGTGGGTGTGGACGCCCATCCCTCGCCGCGGCCTCAGTGAGAAACTGTCGAAACGGTACTTTGGACCATACAAGGTAATTGTTCGCCTCGGCAAGCTCAACCACGAGGTGATGCCCGACGGGACAAGAATATCATTGCGCCATGCTCCACGACCTAAAGTTGTCGAGGCCGTGCGCCTCAAGCCGTACTACTGATCGATAAGATCGTGGACTGTGATCGCGTGCTACACTTGATAGGACTGTGTTTTACCAGCCTCCGAATTTTCTAATGTTTTTGCTTGTTTTGCTTTGTTTTGTTTTCTTGCTCCTTACATCAAGGCGATGATCTTTTTAAAGGGGAGCAATGCCACTCGCGCAACTGAACAAACGCGCCCGTTGCCGAATGGTTATCGTGTTTGGCTCCGACGCAAAGGGCCGAGGTTCGGCGCCTGGGAGCGGACGCGCCTTTTTGTTATATCTGTAAGTGTCACGTTCAGGTAAAGTCGAAAGCCCCGTTGCTTATTCGAGGACCAATTGTTCTACGCGGCTACCCTTCTGTGCCGATTGTTCTAGAAGCGCAAGCATGTACAAAAGGGGCTCCGCGTGACAAGCCGGATTCATTTTCGCCGCAGCGCTCGATCCTGTTGTTACGCCGCCATCGACGCCTGCGACGCTAGCCTTTTTCTATTTTGCTTTGGGAAAAAGTTCGCCCCATTAAACGTTCAGTTTCCTGCAGTTTTTGTCGCCTCATCGACTGTCATTCGTGACAATTATTATTACATGAATGTATAATGTGTTGCGCAAGTAAGTGTCTCCCGGAGCGGGAATGTTTCCCAACACGGAGCAACCACTGAAAGGATGGAGTTTGCCCACTGGAGTGCTGAAGCTATTTATATTTATACATTATTAGACTAAAGGTTTCCTGCCATTTATCTTCATTCCTGTCTCACGGCCTAAATGATTTATTCTTTCCGACATTGCAAACCGTTCCAGCCATAACGTAACGCTAGCCCCAATACCTCGGAGCCCCAAGCCATAACGCCGGCAGGACGGCTAGTCTATTATCCGTCTCCCTTTTCCTCCTCCATTTCTATCGTCGCAAACAGACACACATGCCTGAAGCCTAAAAGCCCTGCTGGCCATATTTTCCGTGACCCCGTGTATGACTCTACATATAGGAAGCTCCAACGGCTCCACCGCCACCCGTCGTATCAAGCATAAAAATAAGAAAAGACTGTCCCGACAATATTTTTCAGTTGACGCCTCCTCTTCCGCCAACGCAGCCATGCAAACATTTCCACTTCCTATAGGAAACTCAAAGTTATCTCAAAAGGACCAAAAACTTTTTTTCCCTTTCCAGTTTTATGAAGGGTCTATATATTATGGCGTCACTCAAGCACTCTTGAACATAACAGTTATAAGTTAGAAGCTCAACTTCCGCTCTAAAATTTTAAATATAGTGACGGGACTGTTTTTTACCTTTTACCCGAAAGTCCTTCGGCTTATTTTGATGCGTAACCAGTACAAATATAAAATACTTATAAAAAAAAAAGAAAGAAACATGTCAAGCGAATGCGGTTTACTGTTACTTTGACAGAATCACAGCAAACTTACCGGCTTGGAAAGAGGAACTTTTAAATATGTCCGGATTCTCAATTATGGCCAAATCATTTTGGTGGGAAAATTATTGAACTTTTTAAAGCTTTTTGAAGCACATTATGCATAACGATGATAATTCCTGGAGAAGGACCAACAGAAACCACCAAACACAGCTAGGTGACCTTTGCATTCATTGCGTTAGAAACATCATGCTCTTTGATTTCCACCAATCCATGCGCGTTGTTGTGCTAAACGTTAACAACACAAACCAGAAAAAAAAATCAGGAATGGACTTGCTTTGGCGACGAGCTAAGATCGTTTGTTCTGCTTGATTTTCTCCACTAAATATGAGGAAGGGACAAAGGGACGGACAACAACGACAGGCGACCACTTCTCCTGTGTTTTCTATTACTTCCAGCGCCGGGACCTCGCGCTTGCGCTGGTCCCCGCGCTCTGCACTATGGACGTTCAGGCCACAGGCGGATATTGCCTTTGGGACCGATACTTTTGCACATTTAACAAAAATGGGTAAACAAAAAAAAAGCTTCTGGCTCTGTGGAGTTATAAACAATCTACGCATCTCCTCGAGCAGACGTAGCACAAAATAACCGTCTCAGGAGCGCCGTGTATCTCAAATACTAACGAATTAAGTATGCAATACGATGCCGTAGAAACGCGGTATTTTTGAATTTACAGGAGATTTATATAAAGACTGCATCGCGCCGAAATACACTCTCATTGTTTACTGAATTGCCAATTACACTTAGGCTTTATAACATGAGCAAAGCTCTTCTAAACACACGTACGTATGAATTTTATATTGGTATAGAAAAATATACTTTTACGTTAGTTCAAATATTTGTTTGAGTTCAACACCCTACATATTTTGTGTTTACTTCTGAAGGGCTGTAGATAATAAAAAAACATAAAGGAAGCTACATTTTAAAAGCCATCGTGGGTGATTTTTCTTCAACATTTGCTTTACAAAGAAAGCCAAACCATATCTGATTGAGTTGCATTCTACATCTTTTCAGGATTACGACGTGGATCTCTATCTGCGACAGACATGGACTGACCTTCGGATGAAGAACGCCAACCTCACGAGGTCCCTCGACCTGAACGACCCCAACCTTGTGAAACGAGTCTGGAAACCGGACGTCTACTTTCCGAATGCCAAGCATGGGGAATTTCAATTTGTGACCGTGCCAAACGTCCTTCTCAGGATTTATCCCACTGGTGACATCTTGTACATGCTCAGGTACGTTTACACAACTTAATCCGCGCTCTGATGGGGGATATTCAATATGCTATAGCAAGGCGCCAACCTAAGTACGTACTAACCTTTAGTTCAGTGAAACTCGATTTAACCATATATAAAAATTGCAAGGAACTGAGACACTGAACTGAATAAACAGTCTGAGAAATAATTAGAGGCAAATCATCGTAGCTTGAATGAAATGTCGTATTCAATTATGGACTGTCGTATATATCTGTTGGCGGCACAGAACTGCCAGAAGAAAGGATTAATATCGGTAGCATTTCGTAACTTATTTTGTAGATACTTTTCTGCTAAATCCTCGGAAGGCTAACAGCATTAGTATTGCAGTGAATGAACATTGAATAACAATGATGCGCCAGGAGAAATTTTTAGCTAGAAATAAACTCCGGAAGGTTAAAGCGTCGAGAACGTCATGTGTAGTGACAAGCCTATTCTTCTGTAGTAGGCTTTATATTTTATTGTAAACGTAAACGCAGGTTAGTTATTTAACTGAGAGGATTTGTGACATATTTTGCTGCATGGGACTTATTTATTGGTTAAAATAAAGTATACGGGGTGTTTAAGTTTAATTCGACAATATTTACTTAAAAACACTCTGCCAGCTACACTTAAATCCTCGGTGCCGATGTGTTATACGGCCAATGCGACACAATATTAGAGGCCGATTGACACCATAGGTGTAATAACTGATATAAATTAGTTGATTAACTTTTTGGTTAGTGAAAATTACATATAGTTTCCATAAAAATCTTGCTGAGCATAATTTAAAACCACTAAATTAGTCAAATTTTTAAAAGAAATATATTTGTTTGCACGTGGTAAACGCAGGGCGCGAAAAAGTTTCCATTCGTACAAATGGCCTTACGCAGTCGTCCGAAAACGCAGATGAATAGGTAAATGAGTTTTAGTGTTGCGTAGGCGAGCAAACTCAAGTTCTTTGCGTTTGCATTAGCGTTGCGTGTTCCATACTGCGCGTGCGCGGAACCGAAACTGCTGTCTTGGACTGACCCGTGGGGACGACGCGCATGAGCAGTGGAAGCACACAACGCTAAATCTAACTCATAGCGTATGCGTTTACTCCTATACGCAATGTTAAATCTCTCCATTATCATCCCCGTTTTTGGACCACCAGCAGTGTGCCTGCTGCACAAGTGATAACTTCAGCGCGCCTCCGTGATTTCCACGTGCATCAGATCTCTATAAAAATAACTAATTTAGTTGTTTTAGGTGTATTTCTCAGCAACTCTATAATTGTAACCATATGTTTATTTACAAGACTTGAAAATGTAATTAACTAGTTATAGTTAATTATCCGACGTATTTTGACAATATTCCCTCCTATAATATGCCCCCATGCCCCTATAACTCACCTGCAAAGCCCGCTCTAGTGTATTTTTCAGGTGTTTTTTTTTATTAATATGTTTGAATTGAAATTAATCACCCCGTATATTGCCGAGTGTATCAATTTTGTTATGTCCTGGTGCACAGGCCTTACTTAATTATTAACACGGCGAGCCGCCAGTTTTCTTCGATACACACGCGTCAGGGAGTCGAAGGAAAGGATGAATATTGCATATCGGAAAATTGAGCCGAACGAAGACGGGCCAAGGACGCACTGGTTTCCGAGAGGCTCTCGGGAGAACTGGCGTATATTAAGAGTTCGATCAATAGGATCTTTGAGGGCACGGTTTATGCCTCGGTGGTAGTTCCGCCAAACAAAAATATTCCCTCCGCGCATATAGTGAAAACATATCTACATCAAATCTTTTCTTATTGTACTTTTTTGGATTCACGACCAAAGCAACAAAACATATTTTCAGAAAAGAAAAAGCCCGGTGAAAATGCACACTTCTGGTTTAAGCACACGCGCGAAATACCAACCGAAAATCTGACGCCAATAAAAACATTAGAACCCACGTAGTATCCTATCTATTTTTGAAAGTCGAACCCGCGTAGATGCCTATTATCGAACCAATCCTAAATATGTTCTTAAAGCAACCATAATTTTCGCAATTGGGTAAACTAAATAATTTGTTTAATACACTTGAAACGATTTTCGCTTCCTCTCTTCTTTTTATTTTTGTGTGCGATTTTCGGTTTGCTTTTTTAAAATATGTACCGGCTTGTATATTGACAAAGCGAGAAGGCTGGCGAGAACACTATGAATCGGTTTTCTTAACTTCGCATAGTTCCGTGAACGGCACATCACATGTGCCGCCTTTTCCAACACCTAGCTTGACGACCAAGACCGACATAACTATAACGGAACACACGATTGAAAGCGACGGTGTTATTGTACACTGAGGGCTGTTGTGAATTATGACGCGCTTATATTTGGTAATATGAAGGTGCAAAGACGCCCAACCCAGCGTTCAGTGGGTGGCGCACTGTTATTTTGCCGGCCGCACCATTTAATTTCTGAATAATTTATCTAATAAATACCTTTCGGTCGATGAGTGAATAGTGGCGCCCGTACCTATGGCTCCTTTCACACTCTCACATGCGTCCGGACGAAAGTTTCGAGAGTCGTCCAAACCCTATCGTTTCCCAGATCATCAGAGAAGACAAAAAAATGTTCCAGCTTCCCAGTTTTTACGTTGGAAACTATAAAGTCACGTTCTCATATTACGCGCTCCGGTTCCAAGCTCCGTACATTCCAAGGATTTCTGGAAATAACAATATTAATCCATTAAAAGACAATGCGATAATTATATTAATTAGAGAGCAATGCAAGATATTGTTATACGCTTTTGTTGGGCACGTGCATGCTATTTTGTGATTATATATTTTCCCTTGAAAATTTTACATGTCTCCAATTGGCTATATAGTAACGCGTGTAAAAAATCTTTCAGGAGAGAGACATATTTTTTTTTCGAATCTTTATAAATAAATCTACTAATTCCCAATCCTATATATATTAAATAGCTTCACCCGAAAAGAATATTTTCGGTGTTAAGTGCGTAATTTCACGAGGAGGCAAAAAAGTAGGAATGACATTGAGATGGTGATTTGTATTATATTTTATAGGAACTACGTAGGTATAGTGTGTCCATTCAAGTAAAGCGATCAGACAGCAGCTTTAATGGAAACAGAGACGTCTCAAAGAAGTCAGTGAAAACGAGCGACTTATTTGTAATTTGATTCTATGAGGAGCATGGTTGGAGTGAGGTCAATATTTGTACAATTTAATTTCAATAATAAACTAAACATCGAAACGTTTTAATAAATAAATACAGTAGTGATCAACAAAGGTTACGCCAACAATTCATGAGCAAGTAAAAAAGACTACGGAATACCTCTAGAAATACTACGCACTTGATTCTAGAGTAGTAACTCAGCTGACCCGATGGTTTGAAAACCGTTTCGAAGTATATGTATAAACCGAATAGAACAGAATCAACTATGGTCTCGTCTCGGTAAATGAGAGAATGAATATGTCCGCATCTCCCTCTCGATGGCACTGGAACAGCGCCGAGATGAGTAGCCGACATCAAAGGCTTTATGACGCCTTCCCTTTCTCCAGAGACTCTTCTTACTGTCTCCGAGGGAGCAAATCAGTGGCGTTTTGCATCGCTCTCCCCTTGTTTGCACTCTTTCCCTCGTCGTGGCGGAGAAAGGAAAAAAACACTTTATTGACCCCTTGTTTAGACTGCGGATGGGGGTGCTGTGACTTGTAGTCTTTTCTTTAACTCAACCTTACTGCATTCTCTTCGATGATGTGGGTATGGTTCTTCTGTGATACGGCGTAGAAGAGCGGTCCAATACCAGTTGAAGACAGTCGCTTAAGGTAGAGACCCACCCCGTCTTCCCAGCTCAGGAGGCGAGATGAGAGTATGCTCATAATTTCAAGAGTGCTGCGGTTTGTGACTTGGCAATCCCACAATACGTGTTTGTTTGTGGGATAACTGCCACATTCCGCGCACTTGGAGATTTGGCCGGTAGCTTGATTATTCAGTGTCTTCTGTGTGGTGGGGGTAATGTGCCTGTTTGGACTTGTCTGATAAATGTACATATTCGGCGTGTGAGAAGTTTGCTGGGGGCGGAAGTCTGGTGCATGCGTGGTGGCGATCTTGTAGTTCGTGGGTGCGTTGCGAGTGTAGGATGGAGCGATGTAAGTATGGGTCATAGCCTTCCGGGCAGGAGATGAAAGTGTGGGTCTCCGTAGAGGACAGTGTATCACTGAGCGAGCCGGTGGGCTTATTTGAGAAGGGTGCGCTTATCGGTAGGTAGCCAGGTACAGAGTCCCTGTATGGCTTGAGTGTAAATGAGGGGGAAGTATGTTCTCCTAACTTTGTTTGATGGATCCCTGGCTGGCGGACCGAATGTGAACGGTCGTAGCCAGCTGTATCAGTGTGTAAGTCGATTTCCTGTCATGACGGCTTGAATTTCGAGATTTGGGCTCGACGGACAGTTGTGGTAGTAGAAGGTGTGGCTGTTGGCCTTCTGCGCAATCAGAACCACGCCTTCCTGAGTGTCGGGGTTATATGCTGCATCCGTGTAAATGATGCTGGCGTCGTGTGTCGCGACGAGGCGAGCAGCTCGACAAGTTCTTTTTCGCTTGTCGTTTCGTTGTTCTCTATGTCTGGGGAGAGGGAGGTATGTGATAGGTAGCACCGGTTTCCACGTTTTCTTTTGTTTTTTATCGGGTGTATGAATGGGAGGTGTGAAGTGTCGTAACTGGAGGTTCTCTAGTATCTCACGCCCTTGCTTGGATGTCTGAAGGCGCTGGATGTGTGCCGTCCTGGCGAGGGCCACCTTTGAATGGAGCGCTTCAAGTTGTTTTGTTTGTGCTTTGGTGAGTGAGTGGTAGAGGAGGCCGAGCATTTTATGGCTGATCAAGTAGGCTTTGATCACTGTAGTCCTGTGTGTTCTTTGAAACCGTACTGCCTTCTCGATTCGCGTTCGAGGGTGCGTAGTATGTGCGCGCATTGTTTAGAGGTGCTGTGGAACCTCGTACGTCCAGATCCATTCTGCTCTAAGTATAGTCCTAAGATTCGGATTTGCGGTTTTCTTAAGAATAGCTTGTGCCGCTGCAAAGAGTTGAATCTGGCAGCGAAGGTCTGCTTTCTTTGTGTTCGAATTGACTCTGGCTACGTGTTCCGTTTTCTCAGGGGACGCGGTGAGTGCAATCGTTTGCAAGTATGCATGTATCGTGTCCAAGCCCTACTAAAGTGTTGTTTCTAGTTAACCCGGGCAGACCTTATATCACCACAACGTGACGTAGTTTGCATATAGTGCACACCTGAGGTCGGGTATCGCCCTGAGGAGAGGCGGAATGTCATTTAAGGCAAGGTCAAATAAGTTTGGAGAGAGAGACGCTCCTTGCTGGACTTCTGCCGTGGTACGGTAGGTGGGACTGGTGTAGTCGTCAACATTTAGCCCGATGTTATGCTACTTCACGAAAGAAATGAGGTAGCGTATCATGAGGAAGTGAGGTAGCGCGAGGCGCAGATTTTCTTCCCTTGTCTTTTCAAGGACCCGGTCGTGGGCCACATAGTCAAGTGCTCTAAGCACGTCGATGCCGACGACGTTGCGGGTTTGTTCTGAGCTAGGGTTAGCAAGTGTGTCATCTTGAATCGGAAGAATAGTGTCCTGCGTCTAAACATGTTTGCGATATCCCGTCATGGTGTAACCTTAAGCGCGTTGAGGCTCCAGATGCCACTCGATCCGTTCGAGCATCATTTTGTTTAGTGTCTTGCCAACGCGTGAGGTGAGAGAGATTGGCTTTAGGTTGGCAGCGTCGTCGGGTGGTTTTCGCGGCGTGGGATCAGTGTGATGTTTGCGATTCGCTACTGGCGGGAATCCGACAGGTTTCGCACGCTTCGTTGATAAACTAGAGTGCTTCCTTTCGTGCAGTGGGTAAATTTAGCAGCCATTGTGTAGGTGATGTGGTCCGGGGCGCCGGTGCGTTTCTTCCTGTCTGTTTTTTTTGTTGAGCTTGTGCAGCGAAAACGGGGCGTCCATAGCCGCTTGCGACTCGGGGGCAACGTATGCGACTGGCTCGGGGTAGTCTGCTAAGGTTTCGTTTTTTTCCGTCGGAGGGGAAAATTGGCAAGGGCAAGTTGTGCAAGCTGTTCTTTAGATATGTTACGTCTTAGTCGGATGTTTGGCACCATGTTTCGGTGGCGTTTGTTTGCAGAGAGCGAACTGATATGATTCACCCCGTTCGTGGGTTGTTGAGGAACTGGGCGGAAAAACTGAGATGGACAATAACTTTTGCCCATACTGAAAAAACAGCGCGAATAACACGGACAAGAAGAGAACACACAGGACGATAGCGCTGCCTACGGCTATCTACTCAGAAGACATACAGAGAAATACACGCGAGGATTTGCTGCTTCTTTTTCCTCTTCCACCAGTCATTCGCCATTACGCGCGCAACATTATAAATGAAATCAGAATTCCAACGCACCAGCACATAAAACACACCAGCGCAGGTAAAAGTCATCGCGTCTTCTTCCTCCCTTTCTTCTTTCTTCGAGTCTTCAATCTCGATCTTCAATTCTCTGGTGCTTATGTCCAAAAAAACTATCTCATTGTCCACTAGGTTGATGGAAGGTTGGCTCACGCACCCGGGTTTTCGTTTCGCTATATGATAAGCCTCTACTAACTCCCTTGATAGCTGATCTTTGTGTCTAAACAGTACTTTTGTGTCACAAAATCTTGGCTCACACCCACAATCACGGCAGTGGACAGCTAAATGGGAGTACGCGCTACCTTTAAAGAACTGTGGTGTTCGCGTAGACGAATGTTGAGGCAACGCCCCGACTGACCTATACATGAGTGACCGCATGAAAAAGGTATTTCATAAACAGTCCCCTTGGCACAGGACACGAACTTCATGCCATGGTTGACGCGACATCCAAAAAGTTCTGGCTTACTTTTCCTGCCAGCACGCTTGTTAACCACGTTTATAATCCTGCTTAGTTTGTTACGCGCTGAAAAAATTACGTTGACCCCATACCTCGAACCGACGCCCTTTAACCCGTGTGAAAGACGATGGATATAAGGAATAACCGCGACTGTTCTTTTTCTCTATCCTGGCTATTTTCTTTGTCAGGTTTTCTGGAGATCATTCTTGATGTATCGAGGTCACCTTATCACTGAAAGCTGAAGTAATAACTGTGTCAGGAAAATTAGAGTCTCTGAGTCTAGCGACCTGTGCTGCGAAGCTTTCTTTCATCTTATGAAAACAGGTTTTTTGTCAACGCTTGACTGTAAGCAAGAATACGCAATACCATTCTTCACGAGCTTTGGGTGTGCCGAACGATAATCTAGTAATTTCTACAAGTGGATCTGGGTGTGGTGCAATTCCAAAATGGATTCCTTCAACTCGCCCAACTTTCCATTCCTAGTAAACTTTGCCCAAGTTAACCAGATGGCCCTGCCGTTGCGAGCGCTTTAGTTGTGTTTTTTCGTCGGCATGTTTTCGAAATTTTCCTCGTGTGTGATTGTGCCGTTATAATCTGCAAGATGCCCGGTAAGATTTTCATTTTTTCCGACGTTCAGAGAAAGATATAAAGCCTACAATAGATGTCTGCGTTTCAGAAGTTCGAAGCTACAGAGTGCGTAAAAAAGGTAGTCGAAAAATAGTAATTCATAAAAAGGAGCCCATTTTGGTAACCCTAATTATTGTAATTGTATTCTCCGTTGCAACGCTGCTGGCGCGCACGTGTGGCTTGGTTTCGCGGATCATACGCACTCACTCCCAGGCAAGTGGGACACCAGACGAATTCACGCGCTTGCTCCATTTGCGTTGGTCGTGGGTAGGGACGTGTTTGGTCGGGCCATGGTACCTGCGCAGTGAGCTATGACACATTACATCCACATTGCAACCCGCGTCTTACGTCCGCCTTGCGCTGCGCGTCTCGCACGTGGGCCCGAGATTATAGGCTGTGCTTGCGGGACAGGTCAAGGGTCAGTTCGGTTTGTTTGGCTAGTGTGGTTTAGCGGGAGGAGAGAGAAGAGAACGGGGCTTGGTAGGGTTGGCTCGCATAGGTGAATATTGAATATTGTACAGATTCCTAATCAGTATTATTATAAACATTTTTCTTGCATTGAAAATATATTTTTGCCAAAAAGAAAATATATTCATGTATATTTCCAAACCTTAGGATGAGAGAGGTTGCCAATGAAACTAGGTCTGTCGACGCATGGTTTAGTGCCGCACTCCAGAACGAACTACAGTAATCAGACTTTGTAAATATATAGTACCTCGTTTTTTTTAAGTCGCCTGAGTGTGTTGAATGTAGAAGTTTTGAATGAAACAATAAAAAATATACGTTGCATGTTTCTGAGAGAGTGCCCTAGATTTGTAAACTTCGCTAAATCGATTACTATTCCCCCTTTCCCCCCTCTCCTATCTAATGTTGTTTATTTTTGTGCTATAAGCGTGATGGTGAAAAAAAAACTTATGTGTATGTACATGCTGTCCTCTTTTCGCTGCTGTGGGGAGGCAGAGGCTCGTCAAGCAACAACTGAGTTGCTTTTTCTCTGTCTCCCTCTCCAAACGGAGAGAAATAAAGAGTCTGAGTTTTAGTTTGAGTTTGAGGTTACGGATAAGGGAAAGCGATAGAGGCCGTTGCTTAGGATTCGACAGTGTTGCGCGCTTCCTGTGGGCGTGCAACACAGGGACAGCCTAACCTGTGCACCACCGCACTTCGTCTTTCTCTCCTGGTAAACCACGCGAGACAAGGCAATATAACCAAAGTCAACGCTAGGCCCCGGCCCAGTGCGAGGCGCGCGTGGCAAGGTGAATGAGTCGCGCCAGAGCCCGCACCGCAGGTAGCGCCTCCCGTCCAGACATAGCTATACCTTGGTAGCGTTGTATATTGAGCATAAAATAGAGAACATATTTTCCCCAAATCGCATAGAGAGCGCATTTTGACATTTGCCGCACTTGATATCTTTGAGAGAATAGGTTTCCTCACGCCTGAAGAGGCCTTGGATCTGTTTGCAGTCTTCCTGACGACCCAGGGTCTTGTGAGGAAGGCGGTGACAGCAGTGAAGGGAGAGTTCATCTCTGGGCTTGCCCCTCCGGATTCAAGTGAGGAAGATACCGAAGACACAGCCGCACCATCAACTAGTAGGGACGCACCAGCAAGTAGTAAGCGGAAGCGTTGGACGCCTTACGGCAGGAGAAAAACTAAACAACAAAATGTCCCAGAAGCACGCAATGAACACGCGGAAGCTGCGTGTTATCCAGAAATAAAAGATGCCGGATGTACGGGTTACCGGTGAGCCAACGGATGTGGTAAAACATCCCAAAACCTGGGATCTGCAGTATTCCCCAACGTCTCCAACAAGGCCAGCAGATGCGTTTGCCCTTTACTTTGACGAACATGTTATGCACATGCTAGTTGAACAAACCAACCGCAATACGGCACAAACGTGCCGAAGAAAGATAGAAAAAAACTGACAACAGACGAACTTGCGAGCATGCTTGCGAGTGCTGATACTTATCAAGCGCAAACCCAAGACATCAGTTGTACCGCTACTGGAGCACTGATGGTGTTCTCAATGCACCGAAAATATCGAAGGTGAGGTCATTCAAACGCTCCAAATCCATCACGAACTGCCTCCACTTGAGCGATAACAGCAAAGCGAAAAATAATGGAGAAGATGGATTTGACAGGCTTGCTAAGGTTCGCCCTTTCCTGGACGCATTGAACGCCAGTTTTCGGAAGGGAGTACACACCATTTGCGCATCAAGCTGTTGACGAGTGCATGATCCGATTGAAACGGGAGGTCATCGATAAAGCGGTTTCACCCCATGAAGCCAATCATGAGAGATTACAAAGTGTGGGAAAGAGCAGACTCGGAGACGGGTTATTTGGTACAGTTTGAAGAATATGAGGAAAAGAACCCAAAGCGGTCTGCCAACAAGACTCTAGGAGAGCATGTCGTGCTGTCACCATCGGAAGGGAGGGAGAATGGCTCTCAGTTGTATTTTCACGACTACTCTACACCCATAAGCCTGGGAAGATCTTGCGGACAGAGGTATTCTTGCTGTGGTGACCGTCCGGACACATTAAAAATATCTCCCCGAGGAGCTGAAGAGAAACAACAGACTGCAAAAAGGAGAATTCACTTGTCGGAAAAAGGGACGTGTTACTGAACATCAAAGGCATGACACCAAGGACGTTCACGCCTTGTCAGAATTATCACCGATCACAACGACAGCACAGGAATCGAACGAAGACTTGCCACTTGATCTACTGTTGGTGTGGTATGCCCAAAGGCATTTGCTTACTACAACGACTGGATGGGCGCAGAAGACAGGTTTGATCAGAGGCGAACTTCTTATCCGGTTGACAGGCGATCGAAGAAATGGTGGTACAGGATTTTTATTCTCTGTTCGATGCTGCGACAGTCAATGCATTCCTCCAGATGAGGGCACACAGTGAGGTTACACATTTTGTGGTTTCGCCTTGTTCTCAGTCGTCAGCTGATCAATGGCAACACGTTCAAGCACACGAACGGCGTTGGGCCATTTCCCACCCATAAATAAAAAGGGAACACGAAACGGTCAGAAGATGGTAGGCGTACGCGATGTGGTACTGTTTAGAGGAAAGGGCCACAATCACCAGAAGGTGCCCAAACGGAGAAGGTTCAGATGGGGTTTCACCGTGAGAAATGAAGTGCGCACACGTTTTGTGTGCACGGTGTGTGTCGTCCCGCTCTGCGCTACGTTTTTCGGCCCTTTCCATGCCGAAAATTCTGCTACCTAACTGAAGTATGACCCTCCGAAAGAACACTGGAACAAAGATGTCCCATATTTGTGAACTACTGGAGCTGCCAACAGGACAGGTATTTCTCACTTTTGTCCATTAGAGCGGCTGCCCTTATTTTTTAATATTTGTTGCAAAAGAGCTTTGAATGGCTTATCTGGTGGGGTTTTAAGAGCTATTCTTTCTATCTTTCTATCGTGTAAAAAATTTGCCTTGTCCCACATAGGGTTAAAAACCGCAGCCCCTCAATAGAAATGACAATGAAATGCCGATTCGACGAAGGAACGAAGCAACGGATCTGGAAAACGAGGTCAACTATTCATTCGGGAAGAGTCGACTTGGAAGAAAGGGTTGTACAGACATTCCGTTCAGGTTGCGGGGAGAAGTGGGGGAGAGAGGGCGGATCCGCGGTCTTGAACGAACGGACGATTCACCGCAGCCGACGGTTCACCGCTGCTTTTTTTAGTTCGCGCTGCATCTCCTGCTCCATATCAAATAACGCGCTCGCAAAAAAAAAAAAAACTGTATTTTAATTTTTTTTTTATGCGGCCGATTTTAGTCTATTATTGCGCGGTTCCTTTTGCGTCGCGAAACGAGCGCGGCTGTAGTCCACGACCAAGCCAACCCGGCGTCAACAACGTTGATCGCAAGTCTACTCGTCGCAAACGTACCTGAACGTAATTATATAATAGGCAAAGATGAACATAAGCGTTTTCGATTATAAATTAACATTATATTTAGAGAGCGACATCAATAGAAGCTTACTAACAATTGCTGTACAAACCTTTATTTCAGTCCATATTGAAAAACAACGCGAATAACACACGGACAAGGAGAAGAAGAGAACACACAGGACGAGGCGCTGACTATCAACTATCTATTCAGAAGACATACAGAGAAATTCACGCGAGGACTGCTTCTTCTTTTTCCTCTTCCACCAGTCATTCGCCATTAAGCGCGCAACGTTATAAATGATATCAAATTAAAACACACCAGCACAATAAAACACACCAGCACAGGTATAAGTCATCGCGTCTTCTTCCTGCTTTCTTCTTTCTTCCATCTTCAATCTCGATCTTCAATTCTCTGGTCAGACCCTTGTCCACAAAAAAAAAGACAATTCAAATAATGTATTAAGTACGAGTAATATTTGCTCCGCCTCTCCGTGTTTATGCGACAAAGGATGGCAGTCACCGGTGTAGTCGAATTCAAAAATAAGACAGCCATATATAGAGATAGCGCGAACTTAGCGTTCATCGATAGGGTTAGGAGTGGGGTGCCGGTGCGGTGTTGCTGTTGTGTGGGGTGTTCTGCTTCTGTTCCGTGTACTATGTGTGTTCAGTGATGTATATGTCTACCATGTAGCGTTTAAAAGTCGAGGTAAATTTAAAAAAAAAAAATAACCGCTTCACCAAAATATTCTTTTTCCGGTTTTGAGCGTTATTTGGTAGAAGCTATATTAATTACACGGGAGAGAAAGTTTCCTCCATTAGGAGAAAAAAGAGTTGCAATTTTCCTCCCTTCTTAGGGGAGCAACGTTTTCTTCACGAGCAAAAATAGGTGGCAAGTTTCCTCCTTTTAGGACATGTCAGGTCCTCCTTTCAAGAAGAAAATGTTCTTCGTTTTATTTATAGACTGTCGTACTTGTGTCTGAACACGGTGGCGGGTACACGTGCTTGGGTGAGTAGGCTGCTTGAAATACGAGCACGGCGGTATTCGTCTGCCCCTTCTGAGAAAGAAAGCATATTAAAAATGCCTCTACTCTAGGACATCCGCAGAAAAGACTACAAGCGCGAACGCTAGGGCTCGCGCTTCTGGCACCGGCTGCGCTACAACATAAGGTGAAACGGAGCATAGAAGAAACAGAAAAAAAGGAAGGAAGAGCCGTGCGCTACTTTATTTAAAATATAGTGAAACTGTACTGGTTCGTCCTTGTTTCTGATGATATTTCGGAATCCTTCTACTTTTCATCGCCATAAGAGCACCATTGACACCTTGTTTCGTATCATCGTAACGTCTTACGAGATTTATGTTCCGGAGGAATATCTTTCAAAATCAAGCTGGAGATACCCGCGTTCACATTGTAATGGCTGCCATCACAGTAGGATCGTTTTCAATTTCCAGGAGATAGGGGTGGGTGGGGGAGGGGGAAGGTGGAGGGGGGCTCACGAGTCCCAGCAGCACCTCTCCCCCTTCCCCCCAACGACGCAATACCAAGCGACAAATGCGATTTCTTCAAGGAACTCATTATTCGAGATTAAAACTTATGCAGTGCAGCAAGGGAAATGAGAAGTAAGCTTGATACACAGGAGCAGCCAAATAAAAATATGACTATATGAGTGCTAATACTGGAACAGTATTAACACGAGAGGTTCCACCTTACTTCTTGGCTATCTCCTAAAAAAAGATCCTTCTTGCACTCTTCATCATCCCTCCCTGGTAAAGTTCAGACCTACCGTGGAGCCGGACTTGCGCTCGGTATCCCGCGCGTCCAGGTACCTCTGAGTCCGCGGTCTTCTGTCCCTGAACCCTCTTCGCCTTCTCTGTTGCGTCTGGTGGCGCCTTCAAATTTTGCCGCCTGTTGCCATCCATAGAACAACAACACATCGCCGACAACACTTATATGTTATTTTGTCTTTTATGTTCTGCTTCTTTTTTTTTCCTACGAGGGCTTCTTTCTTACGAACCACCATGGGCATTGCCTTGAAGCGCCTCTCTCCCCGCTTTCGTCAAAGCATGGCATTTCGCTGCTGTCGCTTGTGCGAGTGAGCGGACCACTTTCTTTTTTCTATCCGTCCCTTCGTCTTCCTTCGCTTTCTAATTTCTTCCGACACCATAATAGACCTGTTTCAAAAGTCCGCGCCATCACCTGTACCGCCATTGCTCGTTCACGTACTCTGAGCAGGTATTGGACACGAAGACTGCGTCAGCCTTCAACATGAGCTTAGCTCAGCTCTTATTGGTCACGAGTGCTGCGTCAGGGTTCGGCGAGTACTCGTATCCAGTCACGTGCCTTGTGCCCCAAGAAATGTCGATCATCAATGTTGCCCGATTTTTTTTTGAAAAGAGACTATTGTAAAGTACCCCAGCTTCTTTTTCGCCTTTCTACGTTCATTTTGTTAGGCAAGAGCGCCGCAACGATTGCCGTCACCGAGGAGCTTATTCCTACGTTTCGTATTAGCCGTCTACAGGCTTGTTTTCTTTTTTATTGCTATTTTGTTTTCGCCTGGAATTGAGTTTTCCAAAATGTATCGTAAAGTAATGTTTGCGAACTGTTTACAGTTCATTTTTCTCGTTGCTCTTAGATCCTCAAGCGGAGCATATAGAGTGACTCTAGTTGCACTCAGAGCCGTTTATTGAGAGAGTTTGGCCATACATTGGTTTGAATAGGCGAGCATCTCTGGGCCAACCAGAGGCCGCGAAACAGCCCCTAGCGGTGGTCGTGTGCTCTAAATTTGTGACACGAATAATTTAAGCCGTTTTAGCGTAGCTAGAGTGAAAAGGCTTAACTCTCGGTGACTGAAAACTTTGCGCATGCCAGGTTTTCGTCACGCCAATATTCAAGTGTAGAATAACCGAACGTGCGCTCAAACCAGGGCCGACTTGCTATACTCTGTTTTACCTTATGTTGTACCGCAGAGAAAGCTACAAGCGCGAGCTCCTTGCTCTAGGGCACATCTGGCGGCACAGCCTCGTGCTAAGGGCCTCAACACTCGAGCTCGCCTCAGCCTTCTCTGCGGTACAACATAAGGAAACGGAGTATAGAAAAGCGTCTCAGCTGAGACGGGAAAGAGCACTGCCAAAGCCAGCGCACGAGCCGAGCGGGACTCCGTGTCTCCAAGACGCTCGCGCGCCCCACTCTTTGCACTCTTTTCTTTCAGCCAGCCTCAGCTTAGACGCTGTTTTAGCAAGCCGGCCCAGAGCAAGCTGTCACCGATACTCCATCTGCACAAACATCAGCAGTGCAGACAAAGGCATGGGCACGAGCGCGTGGCTTTGGAAAGTGCCTCCTATGCACGAGTTCTCGTACAAACAAAAGCATTTCGCTGAGCTAGGCTCACGCGCCTGTGCCTTTGTCTTTACTTCAGACATTTGTGAGATGGAGTAGAGGGGCCGAGATTGAACGCTTCTATTTCACGCTTTAAATGTCGTTTGCAATATTGTGACGTCGCGGTCTCCTGATTGGCCGACGCTGTGTCGTACCTTTAGTTTACGCTCTAACCGCGGGGGAGTTTTCGGCGCTGGCGGCGGCCTTCGCTCCGCCCATTGTCCAAACCTCTCAATATACGGCTCTGGTTGCACTGACTCCTGAGCGACACCTGTCGATATCCGCAAGCACCCACCGCGGGGAACAGTCAGGGGATTGTACAGGGTGTGCCCCCCCCCTCCCTTTAAATACAAAAGCGAAAACAAAACGTTTTATTTTTTCATTTATTGCAAAAGTATATTGCATTACTGAATGCTCATTTTCCGCCCAAATGTAGTCCCGTAGTGTTTCTAACTAGATGCTCAAGTTTCATAACTAACCGTTTTCTTATTGAAGAGTTAAAGGTGATTTACTAAAATATTCAATGGGAAAACCGGGCCCATATTCGCCTGTTTTCGGTGAATGGTGCCGTAGAGCACCGTGTACTAAAAAACGTCCATCAGTCGCCTTTTTTTATTGAAAGTTTCACAATATCGCTTATAACTAATGCATCAGATAACGGTTGGTGCTGAAAAGGTGGCATATGGTTCGGGCCTTAAACGCCACTTTTGGGCGCAGAATAAGCGTTCGGTTATGCATAGTTTATTTTTGCCGTAAACAAAAGCCTGTATTTTTTCATCTTTTCTTTTTTTTTTTTTTTTGGGGGGGGGGGGGGGAGGAGGCGCATTTTGTCCTATGCTTTTTCGAGGAACTCCCGAAGGGTACTGTGTGTGAGTGTGGCGAGGAGGGAGGGGGAGCCCGGCAGCATATTGTTAGGGCGCAGAAGATAGACCCCTTAGCAACGGCGCTCAAGCCGAATTGTCTGGCTCGCGGAGATGGCCCGTTGGCGCCGTCAACATATGCAACGGCTACGACTTTCCCAATTGGTAGCCTAGCTTAGCAGAAAGAAGAAGACGCAGTTTCGAACGAACGCGTTTTCATCTTCTCCGCCGCAAATCAACAATCGGCCTCAGGCTCAGGAAACCCTTCTCCTTCTGGTTCATAGCTAAGAACCACTTTCAAAAGATGCAACCGGTGAACGATGCAGCCGCACCTGCGGCCGCAGGAAAAAGCCAAGCTCATGTGACAAGCCAGGATGAGTATCGAATCTTACTTCCATGGCTTCCCTCCGGGAGCTTGTGCATCCGTTCAGTTTTTCTTCATGCCGACATGTTCGGAAGTCCCTACCGTGCAATTGATTTTCGCGACGGACATCGATCTCCGTAAAGTGTTGTCCCTTGGACAATTCCAAATGAGCCACGTTTGGATGGCGACGCTAGTGAGTTGTGAAGCTGCAGCAAAGTTGAAAGCAGCAAAAAACTGACGGTGAAGGTTAAAAGGTGCATGGTCATCGACCACAACTCAAAAGACGTTAAGCTCAAGGTGCTGTGACTTCCGTCATACCTAAAGTAGAAAAAAATATTGCTGAAGCATTATTGCCATTTGGAACCGTGCGGAGCTTCGCGAAAGAAAAATGGCACGTGCTAGGGATGAAAAACATGAAAACGCTGAACAGAGAGGTCTGCCTTACCCTTCATGACACGGCGACATCGGAAGATATTCCCCATTTGCTCAGAGTTGCCGGTATACAGTCTCTTATGGTCATGTTCGGACTACCACCCTTGTATCTAAGATGCAAGAAAGTTGGTCACATGCGCAAGCAGTCTCGCATTCCAAAGTGTGCGAGTTGCAGACAGATTCGGACACGATTTAAGTGACGAGCGACTGCGTCCCGGCGATGCAGCGCGTTACGGGGCATCTGGCACGTATGGACGCATGGAGCTAATGTCGTGCAGTCTTCTTGGACACGCAGGATGACTAGGCAGCAGGGATGTCCTGACGTCGCGCTGCCGCAACGCACGTCAAACTTGCTCGTCAAACTGCAACCGTCGTCAACCGGGCTCCGCGAATTACAACAGATCCGGACATGAGCGTTGACGAGCGCCACTTCCCGCTATCCTAGCCGTCCTACGGGGCTCCTGGCACATGGACCAGATGCCAACCAGGAGTTCATGGACAACTTTGAGGTCCTAGACGCCACTGGAAAGGTTCTCCCAACTCAAGCCGGGGCTGCAGAGTCCGGACCTCCTTTTTCCTATTAGGATGGAGATCCAGCTGACAAGAAAGTTTCGGAAACACCACAGACCAACTCGGTGACAGAGAACGAAGGAAAAGACTCACAGAAAAGCAATGACGAAGACACCCGGCGACCACGGCAGTTAAATCAGGAGCCTGCAGACCAATGCTGAGAAACCGACGGCGTCAGAAGAGCAACGACGACCTACCAAACTCAATGGATGTGACCAAAAGCAGTTCCAAGGACACTAACGACACCAAACGAGAACAAGATGTGCCACCTGATACCACCTACCGCGGGTAAGCGCGAAACCAACATTGCACATTAGCTGCTAGTGTCTAAACCCTATGGTGAAAGAAACATGCAGGAGCCGGGCGTTCCAAACAACGTTCTATTTCAGTGGTGTTTTGTCAGAAATTGATCTTCATAAGCGCGTGAGCGCGTGAGCGTATAGCAAGCGCACGCGTCTTTTCTCTTTTTCCACTGCCGAGACTGGACTCGCTTATCGGTGCGTCCCATGAGAGTTATTACAATAAACGCTAGAGGCTCAGCTGGCGCTAGTGTGCTGTTGCATTTTGAAGCAGACAGCAAGCAGTCTAAATTTGACTTCCGGTAATGTATTCCTATGGGAAAAAGCGAGTGCATTTTTCTCTCTGCGCTCGATTATAAGAGCAAATATCACGAATAATTTGTACGTACTAGGCACATTGGAACATTTCTCAGTCACGCAGACGAAATAAATGGTCAGTTACGGCGTTTTTCTTTCAAATTCATCGCATTAAAAACGGTGCTAAAACGGCTTCGTACGTGTATTTTTGTGCACTGTCGGACACTGTTAGCGCGAACACGGCGTCGACGCTTTCCAACATGGGGGATATACGTGCCAAACGAACGAAGGACATGTAGAAAACCGAGAGAGACGGCAAGAACTACGCAGTAACACTGGATAAGTAACTCCTTGTGCTTGCAGACGATCAAAATAAATTGAAAGTCACGTAATATAGTCAGATTTGCAATAAATAAGTACTGCGAAGATGCTTGTTCTGGGTTCAAATGGTTCAAAGCATCACCCGCACGCTCCAAATCTTTGCAAATAAGGGGAGCCAGAGAGCAGGTGCCCGATAAAAACTGCCCGACATGGGAAATAATAAAAAGACATACCTTTCGTAGCTCACGTGCTTTATTTTTTGCGTTCGAATGTTTCTTTAACCGATCGTAAAGATGCGCACGACGGAGTCATTTTCATCCAATGACAGGACGGGCATATTAGCAATATATAAGCACCACCGAAATGCTAGCGAACCTGAACACACACTACATTCCTTTCGATCGTTAGTTTGCTTAGAACCGTCGCTCGTTTTCACATACCTTCCTTGAAACAGGGGTTTGGGCCTGAAATAGAGCGAAGTTTAACATCGCTCAGTGGTAAAGAAAAATGCTGTAACTAAAGCAATTACACTTTCACAATACCAATAAAGGTACATACTATCCGTTACAACCGATATGACAAAAGTTATTCATGTTATTTTCCGGCGAAGAGACAAAATTCACGCGCGTTTTCCCATAGGAATACACAGGGAGGCTGGAAATGTAGACTGCATGCTGTCTGCTTCAATTTGCAACCGGAAGTCCCGTAGACACTAGCGCCAGCTGAGCCTCTAGCGTTTATTGTAATAACTCTATGGCGCGTCCAGTCCCTACGAGATATGCCCCCCCCCCCCCCCACCTTTTACAGAGGAGGTAAGACGAACGACCAAAACACACAGACATCCGGGTGCCAACGAAGTTGGCTTTTCTTTTTCGTCTGGTTGATGACACGTAGCGCTGTTTCCTGCCAATACGCTTGCTCAGTATGTGCCGGCTTTAGTATTTCCAATGCAACGGTGTCGTTCTTGCCGTCGACCCGCAGGACAAACGTGTCGCTTCTCTTTTCGACCACTGGAAAAGGTCCGATGTAATGTGGGCTCAGTGGTTTCTTTTGCGCCCGTCGTACGAAAACATGAACCCTACGACTCGTGTTTTCGTACGTCTTGGAGGTCTTGGGTCACGTAGGGGTCTTCGAAGTTCCTTGCCGTGTAGGCACCCGTCGCAAATTGATAAAAGTTTGCTTGAGTTCTTCTACACAGTCCAACTGCCTTTGTAGTTGAGACAGTTCCATCTAAAAAAAATCTGATGGCATGCGAAGTGCAGTGCCGTACACAAGTTCGGCGGTGGAGCATCCGATGTCCGCCTGCAAGGCTGTCCGGATTCCAAGAAGCGCAAGGGGAAGATGACGAACCCAATCCGAGGGACCACCGTGAGCTGCAAGGGCCGATTTCAAATGTCGATGAAATCGTTCTACCATCCCGTTCGACTGTGGGTGGTAGGCAGTCGTTCTCTAGCGGTTGGTTCCCAGCAATCGAGTGAGCTCGGCAAAGAGTGCCGATTCAAATTGTCGACCCCTGTCGGTGGCAATCTCTGAGGGGCAGCCGAAACGGGATATCCACGTAACAATAAACGCCTCGGAGACGGTGGCGGCGGTGATATCGGGCAGTGGGGTTGCGTCTGGCCATCGTGTGAATCTGTCGACGCACGTTAGGATGTAGCGCTGTCCCTGAAAAATCGGTAGGGGTCCGACCAGGTCCAGATCTTTCTTGTTGAAACGGTTGTCAGGTTGTAGGGATTGTCCACTTGGTGGTACCGGATGCCGCTGTACTTTCGCGCACTGCCATCCGATGCAGGAACGCACCCAGTCACGAACGTCACATTTTATCCGGGGTCAAACGTAGCGGTTGCACAGGAGCTTCTGGGATGCTCGTACACCCGGGTGCGACAAGCATTGAATCGCTTCGAAAAGCTGCCGTCGCAGTCTCGGGCCCCCGCACGTCTCGCACGGGGCCCGAGATTATCAGGCTGTACTTGCGGGACAGGTCAAGGGTTAGTTCGGTTTGTTTGGGCTAGTGTGGTTTCGCGGGCGGAGAGAGAAGAGGACGGGGCTTAGTAGGGTTGGCTCGCATAGCTTACGGATAGGCGAAAGCGATGGAGGGCGGTACTTAGGATGCCACAGTGTTGCGCGCTTCCTGTGGGCGTGCACCACAGGGACAGCCTAACCTGTGCACCGCCGCACTTCGTCTTTCTCTCATGGTATACCACGCGAGACAAGGCAATATAATCAAAGTCAACACTGAGCCTCGGCCCAGTGCAAGGCGCGCGTGGCAAGGTGAATGAGTCTCGCCAAAGCCCGCACCACATGTATCACCTCCCGTCCAGACAAATCTATACCTCGGTAGCATTGTGTAATGAGCATAAAATAGAGAATATTTTTCCCCGAATCGCACAGCGAGCGCATTTTAAACACTTTGTCGCACTTGATATCTTTGTAGAGATAAGGTTTCCTCACGCCTGAAGAGGCCTTGGATCTGTTCTACAGTCTTCCTGACGACCCAGAGTCTTGTGAGGAAGGCGGTGACAGCAGTGAAGGAAGAGTTCATTCCTGAGCTTGCCCCTCCTGAATCAAGTGAGGAAGATACCGAAGACCCAGGCGCTCCATCAACTAGTAGGGACGCACCAGCAAGGAGTAAGCGGAAGCGTAGGACGCCTGACGGCAAGAGAAGAACAAACAAAAAATGTCCCAGAAGCACGCAATGAACATCGCGGAAGCTGTGTGTTGATCTAGAGGAAAAGATGCCGAATGTACAGGGATACCAGTGAGCCAACGGATGTGGTAAAACATCCCAAAACCTGGGATCTGCAGTATTCGCAGAGTCTCCAAGAAGGCCAGCAGATGCCTTCGCCCTCTACTTTGACGAACCTGTTATGCACATGCTAGTTGAAGAAACAAACCGCTATACGGAACAAACGTGCCGAAGAAAATAGGAAAAAACTGACGACAGATGAACTGCGTGCATGCTTGGGAGTGCTGATACTTATGAGCGTGAACCCAAGACACCAGTTGTACCACTACTGGAGCTCTGATGGTGTCCTCAATGCACCGAAAATATCGAAGGTGATGTCAATCAAACGCTTCTAATCCATCATGAACTGCCTCCACGTGAGCGACAACAGCAAAGCAAAAAATAATGGAGAAGATGGATTTGACAGGCTTGCTAAGGTTCGCCCTCTCCTGGACGCATTGAACGCCAGTTTTCGAAGAGAGTACACACTATCTGCGCATCAAGCTGTTGACGAGTGCATGATCCGATTGAAGGGAAGGTCATCGATAAAGCAGTTTCAACCCATCAAGCCAATCAAGAGAGGATTACAAAGTGTGGGCAAGAGCAGACTCGGAGAACGGGTTATTTGGTACAGTTTGAAGTATATGAAGGAAAGAACGCAAAGCGGCCTGCCAACAAGACTCTAGGAGAACATGTCGTGCTGTCGCCATCGGAAGGGATGGAGCCTGGCTCTCAGTTGTATTTTGACAACTACTTCACATCCATACGCCTGATGGAAGATCTTGCGGACAGAGGTATTCTCGCTGTGGTGACCGTCCGGACACATTGAAAAGATCTCCCCGAGGAGCTGAAGAGAAACAACAGACTGCAAAATGGAGAATTCATTTGTCGGAAAAAGGTACATGTTACTGATATCAGTGGCCTGACACCAAGGACGTGCACGTCTTGTCAAATTTTCACGATCCCAACGACACTACAGAAATCGAACGAAGACTTGGCAATGGATCTACTGTTGGTGTGGTATGCCCAAAGGCATTTGCTGACTACAACAACTGGATGGGCGCAGTAGACAGGTTTGATCAGAGGCGAAGTTCTTATCCGGTTGACAGGCGATCGAAGAAATGGTGGTACAAGATTTTTATTCTCTGTTCGATGCTGCGACAGTAAACGCATTCCTCCAGATGAGGGCACACAGTGAGGTCACAATCTTGTGGTTTCGCCTCGTTCTGGGTCGTCAGCTGATCAATGGCAACACGTTCAGGCACACGAACGGCGTTAGGCCATCGAAAAAAAGGAAACACGAAACGGTCAGAAGATGGTGGGCGTCTGCGATGTGGTACTGTTTAGAGGAAAGGGCCACAATCACCGGAAGGTGCCCAAGCGGAGAAGGTTCAGATGGTGTTCCACCGCAGGAAATGAAGTGCGCACACGTTTTGTGTGCACGGTGTGTGTCGTCCCGCTCTGCGCTACCTTTTTCGGCCCTTTCCATGCCGAAAATTCTGCTACCTAACTGAAGTATAACCCTCGAAAAGGACACTGGAACAAAGATGTCCCATATTTGTAAACTACTGGATCTGCCAACAGGACAAGTATGTCCCACTTTTGTCCATTAAACGGCTGCCCTTATTTTCTTATATTTGTTGCAAAAGAGTTTTGAATGGCTTATCTGGTAGGGTTTTAAAAGCTATTCTTTCTATCTTTCTATCGTGTAAAAAATTTGCCTTGTCCCACAAAGGGTTAAAAAACCGCAGCCCCGCTAAATAAATGACAATGAAATGGCGATTCGACGAAGGAACGAAGCAACGGATCCGGAAAACGAGGTCAACTATTCATTCGGGAAGAGTCGACTCGGAAGAAAAGGTTGTACAGACATTCCGTTCAGCTTGCGGGGAGGAGTGGGGGAGAGAGGGCGGATCCGCGGTCTCGAACGAACGGACGATTCACCACAGCCGACGGTTGACCCCTGCTTTTAGTTTGCGCTGCATCTCCTGCTCCATATCAAACAACGCACCCGCAAAAAAAAAAAAAAAAAAGAGAAACTTTTAATTTTGTTTTCTGTTTATGCGGCCGACTTAGTCTATTATCGCGCGGTTCCTTTCTGCGTCGCGAAGCGAGCGCGGCTGTAGTCCACGACCAAGCCAACCCGGCGTCAACAACGTGGATCGCAAGTCTACTCGTCGCAAACGTACTGGACGTACTTATATAATAAGCAAAGATGAACATAAGCTTTTTCGATAATAAATTAACGTTCTATTTAGACAGCGACATGAATAGAAGTTGACTAACAATTGCTGTACAAACCTTTATTTTAGCTTTAGTGTTCGAAAGAGTTGCGTTGTGTCAGATCACGTAACGCTATATTCTGCACCAGGTTGCAAGCGTTCTACTAAAGCATGAAAACGCGGCTCCGCTACGGTATATAGAGCGGAGGCCTTAACGGATTTTGCATAGAGTTGCGGGAGTGACAAAACTATCTAGTATAACTCTCAACACGGGCTTTTTAACTTTTTGACTTGCACAACGTGATGTTTTCAAGGAAGTCTCATTTTAGTTGTCTACTGCAATACCGAAGTTATGGTTCTTGTGTGCTTATCACTCCCGGTACTTACTTTTTCTAGGAAGAATGCTCCAAACTAGAAAATTAGAACCTAAGATTTCATCTCTGCTGTTATAACGAATCTTGTTAAAATTAGTAATATTTTGTTTTGAAAATTCATTGAAAATAACTTAAATTAATGATTACCCTACCAAAACTGAAATAGATTAGACTAGTGCTGAACATTGCAATCAAGTAATAGCTTCATTGCAATGTTCAGCACCAGTTTAGTGCATTTCAACGCTGCATTGTCAACGTGATTCATCGATCTTATTAAAACGATAGTTATTACATTTATTTAATTAGCTTAATGATCTACATTTGCTTTGCTGATGTGTTGAATTAAAAGAGATGAGGGGCTATTCCAAGATACAATACAAATAATGTATTAAGTACGAGTAATATTTGCTCCGCCTCTCCATGTTTCTACAACAAAGGATGCAAGTCACCGGCCTAGTCGGATTCAAAAAATAAAACAGCTATATCTGCAGATAGCGCGAACTTAGCGTCCGTCGAGAGGGTTAGGAGTCTGGTGCGGGTCCGTTGTTGCTGTTGTGTGGGGGTGTTCTGCCCTGTTCCGTGTTTTTTGTGTGTTCAGTGATGTATCTGTCTACCATGTAGCGTTTAAAAGTCGAGGTAAATTTAAAAAAAAGGTCATATCAACCGATTTTTTTTCCGATTTCAGCGGTTATTTGGTGGAAGCTGTATTAATTGCACGGGGCAGAAAGTTTCCTCCATTGGGGGAAAAAAAAGTGGCAATTTTCCTCCCTCTTAGGGAGGACAGTTTCTCAACGAACAAAACTAGGTGGCAACTTTCCTTTCTTGATGGAGGAACATATAGGACACGTGAGGTCCTCCTTTCAAGAAGAAAATGCTACTTCGTTTCAATATAGACTGTATACTTGTGTCTGAACACGGTGGAGGGTAACCTGCTTGGGTGGGCAGGCTGCTTCGAAAAACGAGCACGGCGGTATTTGTCTGCCCTGTCTCATCAGAAAAAAAAACACGTTAAAATTTTATAGAAAAAAAAAAAAAAAAAGAAAGAGCCGGGCGTTAGTTTATTTAAAATGTAGTGAAACTGTATAGGTTCGTCCTTGTTTCGGTGATATTTCAGAATCTTTCTATCTTCATGCCATAAGAGCACCATTGACACCTTGTTTCGGAATCATGTAACTTCTTACGAGATTTATGTTCCAGAGGAATATCTTTCAAAATCAAACTGCAGATACCCGCATTCACATTGTCATGGCCGCAATCACAGTAGGAAAGTTTTCAATTTCCAAGGAGATGGGGTTCGGGGGGGGGGGGGGGGGGGCTCACGAGTCCCAGCAGCCCTCTCCTCCTTCCCCGGAAAGACGCTAATACCAAGCGACAAATGCGATTTCTTCAAGGAACTATTTATTCGTGATTATAACTTTTGCTGTTCATCACGGAAATGTGAAGTCAAGCTTCATATACAGGAGCAGCCAAATAAATATATGAGTATGCCTTAGTTAGTTTTGTCATCTTGTCAGTTTTTATCGCAAACATTACTCTATGCATGTTACTCCGTCCTAGTACTAAGAAGGAATTACTATCGTTTTGTTTCTGATATTAGCTGGAACAGTAATTAACACGAGTTCCACCTTCAGGTTAAGCTCCACCTTACTTCTTGGCTATCTTCTAGCAGTAAAAAAAGAATAAAAAAGACTACTTTTTTGCACTTTTCAACACCCCCTCCCCTGGTAAAGTTCAGACCTACCGTGGAGCTGGGCTTGAGCTCGGTATCCGGCGGCCAGGTACCTCTTAGTCCGCGGTCGTCTCTCGCTGAACATTCTTCGCCTTCTCTGTTGCGTCTGGTGGCGCCTTCAAATTTTGCCACCTGTTACCACCATAGAACACACACATCGACGACAACACTTATAATATTTTGTCTTTTATGTTCTGATTTTGTTTTTTTCTACGATGGCTTCTTTTCTTACGAACCACCATGGGCATTCCTCGAAGCGTTCTCTCTCCCCGCTTTGGTCAAAGCAGGCATTTCGCTGCTGTCGCTTGTGCGAGTGAGCCGGACCACATTCTTTTGTCATCAGTACCTTCGTCTTCCTTCTACTTTCTTTTTTTCAGACACCACAATAGCACTTGTTTTACAAGTCCGCGCCATCACCTGTCCGCTACTGCTCGCTCACGTACTCTGAGCAGGTATAGGACACGAAGACTTCGTCAGCATGAGCTCAGCTCGGCTCTTATTGGTCACGAGTGCTGCGTTAGCGTTCGGCGGGTACTCGGATCCAATCACGTGCTTTGTGCCCAAGAAATGGCGATCATCAATGTTGCTCGATTGATTTTTTGAAAAATGTCTATTGTAAAGTGCACTAGCTGATTTTTCGCCTTTCTACGTTTATATATTTTTGGGGGCAAGAGCGCCGCAACAATTGCCTTCGCCAAAGAAGTATATTTTAACGCGTCCCTTTTTTTTTGCCGTCTACAGGATTTTTTTATTGCTATTTTTTCGCCTGGAACTGAGTTTTTCAAAATGTGTTTGTAGTTCATTTTCCTAGTTGCTAATAGATCCTGAAGCGGAGCATATAGAGTTACTTTTGTTGCTCTGATTCATGAGCGACACCTGTTGATATCCACATTCACTCGCCGCGGGGAACAATGAGGCGATTGCAAGGAATGCCCACCCCCTACTTAGAAAAGAAAAATTACAGGTGTTTTTTTTGTCTTTTATTGCAAAAATATATTGCATTACCGAACACTCATTTTCCGCCCAAATGTAGCCCTGTAGCGGTTCTAACCAGATGCCAAAGTTTCATAACCAACCGTTTTCTTATTGAAAAGTTATAAGTGATTTTCTAAAATATTCAATGGGAAAATGGGGCCCATTTTCGTCCGTTTTCGGAAACAGAACCGTGTACAAAACAAAACAAAAAAACATCGATCAGCGGCCCTTTTCTTTTCTTTTTGTACTGAAAGTTTCAAAATATCGCCTATAACTAATGCATAAAATAACGGTTGGTGCTGAAACGGTGGCATCTGGTTTGGGCCTCAAACGATATATTTGGGCGGAGAACGAGCGTTCCGTTATACGTAGTTTATTCTTTTTTTTTGGCGGTAAATAAAACCCTGTATTTTTGTTTCTTTCTTTTCTTTTTGTTTTTTGGGAAGGGAGGAATTTTGTACTTGCTTCTTCGAGGAGCTCCCGGAAGGGTACTGTGTGTGAGTGTGGCGAGGAGGAAGGGGAGCCCGGCAGCATATTGTTAGGCCGCAGGCGATAGACCCCTTAGCAACGGCGCTCAAGCCGGATTGGCTGGCTCGTGGAGATGGCCCGCTGCCGCCGTCAACATATGCAACGGCTTCGAGTTTCCCAATTGGTAGCATAGCTTTGCAGAAAGAAGAAGACGCCGTTTCGAACGAACGCGTTTTCATGTTCTCCGCCGCAAATCAGCAATCGGCCTCAGGCTGAGGAAACCCTTCTCCTTCTGGTTCATAGCGAAGAACGACTTTCAAAAGATGCAGCCGGTCAACGATTCAGCCGCACCCGCGGCTGCAGGAAAAAGCCAAACTCAGGCGACAAGCCAAGATGAGCATCGAATCTTACTTCCGTGGTTTCACCCAGGAAGCTTTTTCATCCATTCTGTTTTTCTTCATGCCGACATGTCGGGCGGGTCCTACCGTGCAATTGATTTTCGCGACGGACTCAGAGGCGCCACCGATCTTCGTGAAGTATTGTTCTTTGGGCAGTGGCAAATGAGCCACGTTTGGATCGTGATGCTTGTGAGTTCTGAGCTGCGGAGAAGCTGAAAGCAGCAAAACAACTGACGGTGAAGGGTAAAAAGTGCATGGTCATCGACCCCAGCTTAAAAGACGTTAAGCTGAAGCTGCTGTGGCTTCCTTCGTAACAAGATGATAAAACAAAAATTGCTGAAGCATTATCGCCTTTTGGAACCGTGCGGAGCGTCGCGGAAAGAAAAGTGGCGCGTGCCAGCGATAGAAATTATGGAAACGCTGAACAGAGAGATCTGCCTGACCCTTCATAACACGGCGACGTCGGAAGATATTTCCTATTTCCTCAGAGTTGCCGGTAAACAGTCTCTTTTGGTCATCTCCGGAAGGCCACCCTTGTGCCTAAGATGCAAGAAAGGTAGTCACATGCACAGTCAGTGTCGCCTTCCAAAGTGTGCGCGTTGCAACAGATTCAGACACAAAAGTGACGAGTGCTACTAGAGCTATGCAGCCGTGCTACGGGGCTCTGGCACAGGACCAGATTCCAATCAGGAGTTCATGGACAACTCTGAGTCATAGACACCACTGGAAAGGTTGTCCCAACTCAAGCCGGGGCTGCAGAGTGCGGGCCTCCTTTTGTTCCCATTAGAATGATGATCCAGCTTTCAAGGAAGTTTTGAAAACACCACAGACCAACTCGGTGACAAAGAACGAAGGGAAAGACTCACAGAAAAGCAATGACGAAGACACCCGGCGACCACGGGAGTTAACTCAGCAGCCTGCAGACCTTGATGAGAAGCCAACGGCGTCAGAAGGCAACGACGGCCTACCGGATTCGATGAATGAGACCAAAAGGAGTTCCTAGGACACTAACAACACCAAACGAAAACAAAATGTTTTCGTTTGGTGAAAAAACTGACACCACCACTGCTAGTGAGCGGAGACCTACATTGCAGACTAGCTGCTAGTATCTAAACCCAAACCCATAGAGCCTCTTCTCTCATCCTCCTCCTCCGTCTCCCTCTCCCCCTTTCTCTCCTCCTTCCCTTCTAGTTGATGGCCCTCGTTTTGCAACACTAAATGTGAGAGGTTTTAGTTCTAGAAAAGAACAATATCAGCTGGAGCGCCTTCTTGAAGATAAGGAAGTTGACTTTCTGGCCGTACAGGAAACAAAACTCTAAACAGATGATGAGGGAGAACGTGCCCTGCAGCATTTTCTGTGTGACTATGAAGTATGTGTCAGCCATGCTGTTGGTTAGTCTGGGGGTGTTTACTGTTTATTAAGCAGTCTTTCCAACTCTCTAAATGAATGGTCACCACAGACCCTCTTTCTAATGCCAGTTTAACGCACTATGTTCGGCGATGGTCCCGAACAAGATGTACTACGCCGGGGGAAAAAATGTGCATAACCCCGGCGGCAAAATCTTTCATTTTAAACTGCACTGTTTGGTAATATCATGTCTGTTTAATACGGATCCCGTTAATATGGATACCCTCTCTATGGACACCATTTTCGAGGGAAAAACTGGGAAAATACATGCATTTTTTATCATTATTGTGGACAACTCGCATTATGAACGATATTTTGGGGGAACGGAGGTGTCCATATTAACAAGGCATCACTGTATTACCTACAAAGGTGTGGCTGCAGGAAAAGGGCCTATATGTTCCGTGGTCAGCCAACTGCACATTATGCAAAATGCCAGAAACAGTCGAACATGTGTTTAATTACTGCTGGGGTGTGGTTTTCATCTGGGACGTTTTGCAGCGCACACTAAGAAAATATATTAATATTACAACTTACACCATTAGTTTTCTTTCTGTGTCATCTAAATATACTTGTCATTCCGAACTTGTGATGCTTGTTGCGTAATCGAGCACGTGAAAATCACGTTTTGACATTAGAAATAAAAATGTCTACCCAAAGACTGAACGCCTGCATTACATTGACATTGTAACCCGTATCCAAAGTGTGTATGACATTCAAGTAGTTACCGAATGGTTACCTTTGTTTGGCAGTCTCATAAATATCAACACATTTTGAATTAAAAAAGTCATTGAACTAAGCTTGTGAACTTTGAATAAGTGGTTTATGTTTAATGTTTATCCTTCCACGCAATAAAGAAGAAAAATAAATAACGGTAGCGTAGCATAGTGATATTGTGTCTTTTTCATACACAGCAGGACCCTGGTTCGATCCAATGTGAGGGCTTATTATTTTAATTTTTTTTTGCTCGAAGATATTTTTTGTCGAGGCATTTGACGGTTTACGGAACTATCTTTTTCACAATTAAAACGAAAAAAAACAACAAAAAAACACGTATGTTGTTGACGAGATTTCGCTGAACGATATGGTATGGTACTCCCTTTCCGGAGGTGCAATGGGGGACTGCGGGGCTTGGGTTGCCGGCTGGACGCAACGAAACGGCGTGTACGTGACTAGCCAAGTGGGGTAAGAGTTCTGTAATGAGCAGCCGGTGACTGTCGCCGCGATGCTGCGTTAACGCAGGCGGGGGCTGGCTTAACACGCTCCCCAGTGATACACACGCCGTCCGAATCCGAAATCGAAGTTCCCGCGCGTTGCTATGTGTAACGGCGGCAGCGTTTACTCCACAAGCAGCCAATCCGGCGTGAGCGGCGTTGCTAGGGGTCTATCGCCTGCGCTGTAAAAAATATGCAGCCAGGCATTTCCCGTGGATTGCTTGCCCCTTCTTGGAAATTCTCGGAGAGCTCGGACCCCTCCCCCCCCCCCCCCTGTATTCGGTGCCTATTCCTGCAATATTGCTTACTTCTGTGAGTATCTCGCTCAGAAGAAGCTGTTTCCCAGTCAAAAATAGTGCGCACTGTGTGTGTGTGTCGCGTTGTTACGACCTAATGAAACCATTCAAACTGTTCATGGAGAGTCTCGCTGCAAAGAAGCATTGCTCCCCAAAACGAGGTAAATGAGAGTGCTGGTCTTTTACTAGTATTAAACTGAGCGGTGCACTTGTGGCTTTCCATTACAATGTGGCCATCTACACAATGCACTGCTACATACTAATCGACCTGCTTCCCTTGATCAAAGTCTTATGATATCGAAAGCACACGTACGGCCTACTGAATCCCTCTCGATGTCAGCGTACTTGTATATTCAAGTAATGAATTTTAGTTTAGCGTTTCTGTCATCGTTGAGTTGCCGACAGCAGCTGGTACCCTTGGCTGTGGAGCACTACTTGAGCACGCGCCCGCAGTGGCCGTACTATGTGCAGCGTACAATGTGCTGAAACCCGCAATAGGTATGTGTTTTACATCGCGGTTATACGATTCGATAACGATATCCGATAACGATACGGCTCATGAACAAACGAACCGGCAGAGAATCGCGTATCGTTATCGGTAACGCAAAAACGTGTGCTAAAACGAGATAAGTTATGTAGAACATATTCCCGAGTCATGTGTTGCAATAACAAGGCCAACAAAGCACGAAATGCTAAAATATCGAACGAGCGGGCCGCTCCACAGGTCTTAATCAGAGTTCTTCCCGAACTCATTTGGCAAGAACCGCGAGTCGGATATCACGCGCTCAACCAACACCCGGCGTTAAGCGCCGGGAGCCCGCCAAGCCTTCGCAGCAGCGTCCGGAACAGGCTGCACTGCCGGGCGAGCGGCCGAAAGCGCCAGAGCCAGCGCCGAGCGCAGAGCCCCGCAAAGTCGCCGCAGCGTCCGGCGCGCGCACCAGCGCCGAACGGCCGAGAGAGCCAGAGGCAGCGCCAAGCGCCGAGTCCCGAAGCAAAAAATAAAAGAGCGAGCGTGCCATGACGACATATTGTGAGGCTCCGCCCAAGAGAGCTCTGTGCTTGAATATACAACCAAAATGAGGTCCCCCGGAGGGCTCGGCCATATCCACCCTGGACGCGTTCCGCCATCCAGTGCAGAATCCTGAACTAAAATTCAACGCGCCAAAACATCGAACAAGACTCAATTATGAAGATATTAGAGCGCAGCTCTTAGCGCCCGTTTCCGGCTTGAGCGGCGTCGCCGTCGCCGTCGGCGTAACCGCGCGGAGCATGATGGGTAAATTTCCCCGCTAAATCTAGCGGAAAATTTTCCCGCTAAATCTAGCGGAAATTTTCCCCGCTAAATCTAGCGGAAAATTTTCCCCAGCTAAATCTAGCGGAAAATTTTCCCCGCTAAATCTAGCAGGAAAGTTTTCCCCGCTAAGGAATCGCTAAAGCGGAAAATTTTCCCCGCTAAATCTAGCGGAAAATTTCCCCGCTAAATTTAGCGGGAAAATCTCTCTCCTTGAGGTCACGTGACCCCCAGGCCATGTGACCCCACCCCTCCCCGAGGTCACGTGACCCCCCCACCCCGTGCCTTCCCCTCCTCCTCAAGAGCTGCGCTCTAATTCGGCGTTACAGGGAGTTGTAAACGGCTTTCATTTTTTTAACCGCATAATAAAAAAATTACAAAAGCTATTGTAGAATCATTCACAATTCTAATTTGTTTCTTTTTTTGACTGAGTATTATAGTCAATTATAGTAGTAGAGTATTATTATATTAGTACGTCTAAGTAAATATATTTTGTGTCCATTGCAGGAAAACGAATAGGCGGACAAGCTGCAATTTTATATTCATTATAATATTCACGGCAGCACTACCGCGAAAAAAGACAAGAGCTCGAGGACCTTCATAAATATCGGAAGCAGATCGTCACCCCAGTTAGAATATACTGATTAAAGACATTATTGATATTTTTATGAAGTTGTGTTTCTCATAGTTCGAGGAAGACCTGTCTTCCCCTTAAATTAAGCGTACCAGTGTGATCCCTGTGCACTCATACTAACTCCATGTGCATGTGTACTCAAACTAACTCTTCAGTATTATTTTATCATTACTGTAAAATTGCGCAGTGGCTAAGTAATGACGCTAGCTTGCACATGTAAACAAAACTTGGATGTAGATTTCCATATCCATATTCAGCTTTTTTTGTTGCAGCTCTTCCTGGTAGCTCATGGTTCTAAATCGCAAAAAAACTATACTCGGAAAATGCTTGAAAATGTTGGACTTGCGTGAGGAAGAATACACAAGACTTATCGTATTATCACGAACTATGTTTGCATGAGGCAGTCTGTTAAGTAGAGTTTATCAAATATTCAAGTTTTTTAAAGAATTACTTATGCGTGTTTGGAAAACATTGAGTTTTATTTTCGGCATATATTAGCATGCGCAAATTTAAGGAACTTCATGGCTTAAAATATGGGCGAATATGGGAGGATTTCGAAAAACTTTCAAACAATACAAACTGATGTAATTGAATTGCTATGAGTCATATTTTAGCCAAATATTTTCTGAAGTCGCTTCACTCAGCGCTGATTGCGCGATATTCACAAGCTTAAAAATGGCTGAATACTTGATTTTTTTTTCTTTTGTCAGCTTTTTCATTTGTGCGTTTTGTGGCATCTTGGTCGCTATTTTGGGTGTTTAAACATTTTATTAAACTTTGGCAATCCAACATGCGCGTACTTGTTTTTTTGTCTTTTTTTTAGGGAAGTATTACGCAGACACAGCCAAGAATTTTGAATTCTCCAACTCACGCGGATCTGAATTCATTGATTTTATAACGTCGCAATTCATCATCACAAGTGTATTCCGGGCATACGGTTTAAGGAGTCAGAGTTAATTCGGTGAAACTTCTTCCACTCTAAGCACAAAAACCATCCATCCGTACAATTGTTGCATGCAACTGTGTAAAAAAAGCTACCGTTGAGTATTTTTTTATGCATGGACTCTCAAAATGCGTCGCGGCGCTTGCAGACAGTGTCCACCCTAATGCAGACACAAACGGAGCTGTTCGGAATATGCCAAAAGTCTGTCGGCTGAGATGGCATTCACTCCTGAGTGCTTGTTAGCTACCGGCACAGTTGGGAAATTTTAGCAAGCTTCGGGTTACATCAGTCAAACTCTTTTCTTTGGGATAATCCCAAAAGCTGTTCAAAAAGTTGAAGCAAATTCAAGTTTCTTTTATAAAAAGGTGTTACCTCCATGAGATTTTTTTTTAAATTTCGTCGTTTAATCCTTTGAGATAAGCACAAAGCACGAAATACGTTTTTTTATACTAATGGATAAGTTGCGTTTTGTATGTACTCTTTTTTACCATATGCATAACTATAGTCCGTTGCAACCTAAGAACGAAGGGCGAGGGTAGAAGTGCCGGGGGAGGGGGGAAGCAGACGGAACGCTGGAGAAGAGAGGGGAAACCTCCTCCTCTCTTTAGCGTTCCACTGCTTCCTCCTCCCCGGCCCGTCTTACGCTCGCCCTTTCGTTTTTAGGTTGCAACGGAGTATAGACGAATATTAATGCGTCGCTTTCAGTCTTGCAGTAAAAAGTAAAAAACATATTGCGAGGTGTGCTTACCCTTAGGGACTTATGGAACTGCACCTTGAATATGACGTATAGAAGAAACTGTAATAAATGTGAATCCGCCTGAAATTTCAAAAAAAAATATTGTTAGCGCAATAAGAAGATATAGCAGGCAACTTTTTATTGTAAATGGAATGTGTGCGACCAATTTAAATATTATTCTTTATAAGATTTTTTTCTCAATCATCTCACTTTGTTGCAGCAGAGCTAACTTCCTCTACCGCGATTTCGCATTCTAGTGGTTGGTTAGTGATAAGTACCCGCACATGTTTTCCGCCTTTGCAACAACATTTGACCTTATCAATGTTACCTTTTTTACCGAAACATATTTATATGCCTCTTGAAAAACACGAACAGCAGGCGCCTCGCGTTACGTCTGGGAGTACGGTACTTACCGCGTAAAGTTAAAACAAATTCCCTACTGCCATTTTTATTTTTGTTTAGGGATGTTGAGTCACAAAACATTTTATTATGCCTTTTAAATAACTCAGGACTAAAATACAAGTTTTTGTTCACTTTTGTTCACTAATTTTATTGCGTTAAACGTCGTCGACCTACATCTGAAAGTAAACACAGCTAGGACATTCGGAAATGCGGGTATATAAAGGAATATATTTCAAACTTAGTGTTAGATATTGCTCGACAAATCAGTGGACGTTACGGTATTTTTAAAATTATCTGATATATTTTTGTTATGTTTATAAAGTCTGCATTTGCTTCTCGTAACTTTACCCAGGCAGCTAACAGTGCTGGCCAAACGTTGGCACAATATTGAATTGATTGGATTCCAATATTCGACCCCAAATTGGGGCACAACCCTCGTCCAATGATGGACCAATGTAATTTTGGATATTGGACCAATCACGATCCGGGGATACTGCAATTAGTAATTTAAAAATTGACATTCCAATCTATCAAAAATAAATACCAATATCTCTAACCAATGCCACGCCGTCCTTTCCAATATTAAATTGCCGTAATAATCCAGGATTTCCAATATCGGCGTCCAATGATAAGCCGCAATTTCCGATAATGGTATCCAATATCATGCCACGATTTCTGATATTGGTATCCAGTGATACACCATTTTAGTGCCATAGTGTTAATCCAATTATATTCCGCCTTTTCCAATATTTTATTCCAATCACAAGCCAATTTCTCCTCTGTAGTTATACAGTTACACTCTAAGTAAGAGCCTGCGCGTCTACTTACCGTAAAACACTCGAAGAGCCAAACACCTTTTCGATCTACGAAATCAGCTCAGCAAATGATGAGGCGGAACGTTCGTTTAGACCTAAAATGAAGTCTGCGCTGTGGCATTTTGCAATGCAAAGCGTCATGCTTACATTGCGTAATGCCACAGCGCAGACTTAATTCTGAAATGCGAACAGATGTTCCGCCTCATCATTTGCTCAGCTGAATTCGTAGATCGCAGAGACTGACTATCCTAGTGTTTTGCGGGTAAGTAGACGCGCAGGCATTCTAGAGTGTACGTACACGTTCTTCCCAATATTGGCAACACATGAGATATCGTTTATCTAATCTTTTTATACGTTATAAGCCCAGATTTTCTCAGCGTGTAATTAATTATTAGCCAAGCTTTATAATTATGTTCAGCAGGATAAACTCAAACTGCGCCAATAATGGCCGCCTTTGTCAGCCGTGCATTGACAATTGCTTGTCAAAACAATTTTTCTTAACAGCTATTGTGTGTAGTGATGAATGAATATTTCTCGTATCACATGTATGTTTTATACAGTTTATGTCATATTAATACTGAAGTAAAGTCTTCTATGTGTTGCCCTGCTTTAGGAGACAACAAACACGTCAAATGTTTCAATGATCCCCACTATCTATTGTGACATCCCCCTTTTCAGAACTAATGCAGTAGCGGACGTTTTTTTTAATTGCAAATCAGACAAAGTAGTAGAGACGACAAATTAATGTCCCTCATAAATGATCAACATCAAACTTAGCCTCAAATAAACGCTGATGGCTAGAAACATTGCTGCCTTTGGATATTTCGTTCCCAGCACCTAAGTTGTTTCAGCGGAATTTCTAGTGATGATTGCACCCAGGTTCCGAAATGAAAATAGTTATGAAACACAATTAAAAAATCTAAGGTTGTGTAATATTTTTTTTCATCGTGATATGCGTTCCGTAAAAAAGAGCAACAACATAAGAGCATGTGATTACGTGATAAACCCGCAAAGCGTTTCTCTTAGCGATACCGAGCGAGCAAGTGGGTTAGACGCACAGCAAACGGTATGTCCTATGGAAAAATAAAACAACAGACAACTAAAATATAGGTTCACGCAATAATATAATACATTTGCCTTCCATTGGGTGAAAGGACATCTCAGACATCAAAGGATAAAATACTCAGGATATGATAACTGTTCCCATTCATTAAATTTCTAAAAAAAAAGGAAAACGAAGCAACAAAAATGAGCAACACAGAAGCCTTTTCAAGTTAAGAATTAGGACGCTCCGTTTCAATTCAATAATGACTGCATAAAGGCAGAAATATATTTCTCTATCATACGCATTCCTGTGTACGTTAGACAGCGCATTACATACTGGATAAGTTTACTTGGGCCAATAGAATAAACGTAGCTTTATTCGTCTAATTAGCACACCGTTTGCATGTTTTTGTGAAGCCATTGTGCAATCAGTGCACAGTTTTGTTAGAAAATTTTCTGGATTTATCTCGAAGAAATAGCCCAAATGTCCTTACTTACTATCGTTCAGTGTTTTCTTTTTTTTTAAGGCACAGTACATAGTTTAACGAACACTGCTTATTTGATGGTAGTAGTTATTTCTTTGTATCGTTCCACAAATAATTAAAACAGACAAGAATGCGGTTCTGAATGAAAATATATATGCGGTCAATCGGTAATTACAGAGATTGGGCGAAAGCACAAATATGCTCAAAATTAGTAAGATAGTAAATTTGTCAACAAAGTGCGTAGTTACGTGATGTTTGATCGCGAAAAACAAAGAACAAGACAAGATAAACAAATCTACTTAATAGTACTTAGAGGAAACTATTAAGATACGCAAAGCACTGCTGTCAAATTGAAGTTTAGCGTTTTTACGGTCCAAACTAAGGAAGGGCATCTGCCGCGTTCTGGCGGAAAAGACGCGATGAATGTCGACCCACCTGGGGATCTTCTTTGGCGTAAAACCGAAAGCTCGGTTCGAGGCAACACATCCTAGAAAAAACAAGCCTAAGTGCTGAATTTTCCACCAGTTTCAAAGGTTTTCCGCCAGTTTCAAATGTCCAGAAACAATCTGTAAAAGAAAAAAAAGAATCAGTGGAAGTTGTCCACGCCCACCCGTTAGCGGAAGCCGTGGTAAATAGCTCCAGTTCGCCAACGCGACGCTCACCTGCAAGCACGGTGGGTGTCACCGGACCATCGGCCGTGCTTGCAGGAGGGAGGGGATGGAGCAGCATGCGAATGGCCTGCTGGCTTGGCGCGGTTTTCTTGTGGGAGGGCCCGCCGCGCTAGCGAAAACAACTTGCCAAAATCTTTGCGGTTCGGACCGGGCGCACCCGTGAGACCGGAGATTATATTAGAAAGGAGCGAAGTGTAGAGAGGGCTGGAAGCTTAACTTGTCACTACGACCCACGGCCGCCGCATAGGTGGCAGCATCCCCCAGGGAGGCGAACCTCGGCAAAGGGCGAAGCCAGCGCAGCCGAGCGAGGGACTCCAGGGCCCGCAAGACAAATCTCGTCGCAGCGCGGCTTAACTAGCGCGGTGGGCTCTCCCGCTGAAAAACCGCGCCTCGCCAGTCTACCTGGCAAAACATTAATGGGAGCACTAGTCTTCGGTGTGGCATAGCCACGGGAACTTTCTTCAGTGGGCGTTTTTCCTCGCTTTGGCCGTTCGAAAGGCAAACATAAATCAAGAGAGGAAAAGAAATGGCACAGACATAATTTTAGTTACTAATTTCTTATGTTATAAGACAAAAATTGAACCTTTTTGCCATATTTAATTGGTCCTATACTTTAAAAAGGTCAACTTTAATGCTGAACAAGGAAAACACGCAGTATTAAATAAGAAAATCACTTTGAACAAAGAAGTCCAGACAGGCACACAAAATATTCCGGTGCTTCAACTTCTCTGTGGAACACTCGGGTAACAAATGATTAAAAACTACGGAAGAGTGCCAGAGAAGAGCGAAGCTTAGAATACGGTTAAACATGAAAGCTATAATGCGCACAAGCACAATACGGAAGTGAATCGTCAAGCTCATTGTTCCTGAGCGGATCACAGTTTTCAGCAATGGCCGTGCTATGGTCATGTTTTGGGATACTTCCGTTCATCCTTGTCGTTCTTACGATAATGTAGGAAAGAAAAGAATCGGTTTCTGTCATTTTTTCTATTTTAAAACATTTAGCGAAAGCCGCCGTCGGTCGATAGAAAGAAGCGAGAGGACCCTTTCGAGGCTGACTTGGAGGTCACGGTGAATGTTCAGAACCACCGCAACCCCTATACTCCGTTGACACTTCAGCTTAGGACTAGAAGCTCCGCCTTCAGCGCGAGCTTTCTGCCCTTGCTAACACAAGTGTGAACGCGCAGGCATGCGCACCCAAATCACTGCTGAAGCCAGCGATCTAGCGCTGAAGGCAGAGCTTGTAGTCTCATCTTAGAACGGAGTAGCAAGCGCTCTTGGGAGGTTGAAGTTTTCATGTGTAAACTTCAGTCTTCGGAGTAACGAGAACGAAGGTTTCGCATCAGCGGTCCTAACGGCCATTGTGGCCAGGACTTCCAGCAGGTGGTTTGCATTAAGATACAAGGCCTCCGGGCAAAGGTCAAGTTGTCTGTACCGCTGAGACGCGCTATGCGGTGCGGTGCCTCCACATCCGTGTTCAAACCATAACTTCCCTTGGAAGTTTATTTAACGA
Source organism: Ixodes ricinus (assembly GCA_037355805.1). Classification (NCBI taxonomy): domain Eukaryota; kingdom Metazoa; phylum Arthropoda; class Arachnida; order Ixodida; family Ixodidae; genus Ixodes; species Ixodes ricinus. The sequence continues at coordinate 7,582 of JAZHYW010022819.1, read as the reverse complement.
AACGAATGCTCCGCACAGGCCGGAGATTTGCCTGGAGTCGAGGTTTGCGACTTAAAGAGTGACATGGCTGGCTCACAACATCGCCCTCGGCTTACGGCGGATGTTGCTGCCTGACGTGAATGTGCCGTTGATGTCGGAGACGTTGATGACTCGATTGAACATGCAGGTCAGTAATTATTCTTGACAGAAGTGTCAAGTAACAACTTGGCTATTAAACTAATTCTTGAGAGCCTAAACACGTAATGAAACTTTCACCACTCACTTCCTGAACGAAATATTATAAACATTGCCACTGCAGCAATTAAAGAAGTCAACTAGGTGCACTTAAAAACCAAGTGACTATGAGCATTCCACATTTGCTTCAACGGTGCATATGCTGCCGCTTTTCAATCTTGCATATTATTGTTTTTGTGTTATTTTTTATTAAACGGGATGCTTATATTATCAGATTTATGTCGGTGTATTACTGAAACTAAAGTAATATAACCGAGTAAACCCTAAAAAATAGACGAAAATTGAAAAAAAAATGAGCCTGTTTTCTTTTTGCTCGTTTCGTCGTCCTGTTTTCTTCCCATTTAATATAGGATTTAGAAAGTCAAAGGATTTGCTATATTAGAATTTTGTTTCGCTGCCCTGAAATTGTTGTCGGGTCCTTGAAGCTCAAAGTGTAGGGGGACTGTGTGCAAGCCCCCACCACTCTCCGGGGCGAGCCCAGCGTCCTTCGAGGTCAGGATTTTTCGCGGCTTTTGTGGCGTCCTGAACTGAGCCATTGGCGCCTGCGAGCCTTAAGAAATGCTTCGGGTATTAACACGGCCGTGTTTGACGGAAGCTCTTCAGAGAGCCGGAGTCGGACCTGTGTTTCTCGCGCAGTCCACGGACAGTGCCGTCATTTTCGTTTTCATTTGGAATGTTGTTGGCCCGGCCCCTCGCCGTAGTGGGTTTTTGAACAGAAAGAGGAACACATAAGATTGAGCTTTATTGCCTTAACACATAGCGAAACTCTACACACAAAAGAAACAGGCATCGGGAAGAGGAAAGGAAAAGAAAGGAAAAAAGAACATAAAATTTAGGGGGTGCTTCGACACTTAAAGGATATGTGCAACGATTTTAACGTCGAAAGAATTTGTATCTTCTACTTTTTACATTGTTATCTTGTCAGAAAGGATAGAAAACTGATTTTCTTCCTTCAAAATGTTGCAATTCCGCCGCGTAATCGCGGAACAAAAAGTTGAATATTGCCCGACCGGCAGCCGTCGAGCGGCGGCCATGAGAACCACGACGTAGGACGTCAATGGGGGCTTGTAAAAAGGTAGGGAGTTGTGACAAATACCTGCTCGATAATGGGAATTTGTTTTTATATATCTTGTCGTTCCAACATAAATATAAATGCGTCAAAAACCAGGTAACATCGACAAAACTTTTATTATAGGGGGCTTTAGTGGCGCCATCTATCCCGGGTCAACAAAACCGTAAGTGCTATCTACTGCCGCGAACAGCCGCCAGAAGCCGGAGGTGTGCAGGACAGAGCCGGATGAGGGTGGCCGGGTTCATATGAGATTTCCTCCTTTCGCGCTGCGCGGGCACGTGTTCACGTGGTCGCAAGTGGGTGAGTTCTCACTACTCTGATGGCTCTAGAGAGAGAGTGTCACCGGAGCCCCCGCGTCCCCCATTGACGTCACAGCGCACGTGACTCGTAAGATGCTGAAGGAGTTGAGATGTGCCAAAAAACTCAATCTTTGTCCATTTTTAAAATAAGAGCAAGTTCGCAGGTAAAGGCGTTTTTTTGTTTTGTTCTTTACTTCAGAAGCGTTGAGACACCAACTCCCAAATTGTTTAGGCAAATGACTCAAATCGCTGCACACCTTCTTTAAATCCCCCCCCCCCGGGCCGCGCCATTGCTAGTCTTCCACGTATTTTCGAGACACCAACCACTTTCACGTACCTCAAGTTTCCCATCAGGTCCGTGAGTCGCATTGGCAAAGTCCGCACGTCGTTCTCGCATAAATCAGCGAAAGGGAGCCTGATTTTTGTGCTTCGGCTGGTTAGACAGGTATCCATCTCATGACGCCAAACCGTAATGAACATAAAGCAAAGGCAAAACGGTCAGCTAGAACGAAAGGGATAAAACAAAGATAGGGAGAAAGAGAGACATACAAACAGCGGAGTGTATTTCTCTGTTTCTCCCTGTCTGTGTATTGTCCCTATCGTTCTAACTGACCGTTTCCTTCAGTATTTTGTACCAAATAGCTCAACTTCAGCCTTTCTTTTGAACATAAAAACTTTCGGTGGAGCCGCATATGTTATGCATAGAGCATTGCTAAAAAATCAATACACATCTTTGCTCTATCGACTTTTTAAAAATCACTTCAGACCAGTTTATGAGCGTTCCTTCAATAAATTAATTTTTGAAGGCAAAGTACATGCGATCGCGTATGTCTCGAGCGCGAAGGCTTGGTTTCAGCTGACGCGCAGAGTACTCGTCGACTGAAACAAAAGACAAATCTCATATCTAACAGATAGTAACGTCAAGAAATAACAGCGAAAGAAACGTAAAATGCCTTAGCGAATTGCTTATTCGTTTCCAGGTTAGTATAAATTGCTAGCGAATGTTATTGACATTATCACAACATTGAGTTTGATGAAATATTTTAGGCGAATACTTAAACAGGACAAGGATTGTATCAGCAAAATAGATTCACCAACCTAAAACAAGGACCAATGTCGGTATTCAAAGAAGTATCGCAGATACATTTTTTGATGAACTTGTCTCTGTTAGCAATTCACTGCTCCGCACAAGGGACGCTGGCGCTCTACGTGAAATAAGACATCCTCGCTCGAGGCCGAGGGGGTTATTCGCCTCCGAGTCTATCCTCCGTTTGACCTTACGATGGGCCGAAATGGACGCTACGACCTACCAAAGCCCATCTTAAGTTCGGAGGGTGTCACGTGCCCTTTCGGCTGCGCGGAGCGACGCGCGAAGCGTTAAGTAGTGTTTCCCTTCCGGAGCACTGGAGTGGCTAAGATAGCGCGAAGCGTGGGGTTGCTTTACATCGTAGGATAAATAGAATATAAGAGTTTTTTCTTTCCCATTCCACGATCTCCAACATTTCCCTCTTATGATCTTGGTTTTTGGGCTCACGTCACGCTTATCCCCAGCACTAAGGTGAGGCCCACAATGGGCCTCACCCCTAGGGCAGGGGATAAGCGTCACGCCAAGGAGCGCCGTCCTGGAAACTAGCTGGGTGGAAATAGCTCTCGTGTCGAAAAACGTTCTCTAAAATGCGTCACTTCTTTTCCCCACCCTGCCGAGCAAAATACTAGTTATTCAAAATAAGTTGTGAAAAATAAACCGGCATACAAGCACGCCACATTTTCAGCCCAAACCGAGACGTTTAATCCGAAATTAGTTGAAAGCATTAAAACGCGGGAATCTTTGACACGCGAATCTAGACTGGGTAGCAGCATTATAACTGCCAACGAGTTTAATATTTAGCAACGAATAAGTTACTATAGTCTGTCGATTTACCCCACCATAAGTATTTGTGACTTGTCACGGCGAGAAGCTCGCTAGGGGCGCTTCTGTTTTTGGTCACCACGGGTAGGGCACGTTCTATCCAGGTGGTTATGTTTGAATTTTCATAGTGCCTTGAAACTTGGCATTCCGCGTGCTTGCACCAGCAGAGGAAATTGAAGTATCATCAATCTGCGTTGTAAAAAAATTCAACCAGCCAGGAAACCCAAACTTCTCGCCGCGAATAACCTTCATTAACAACGACCACTTACAAGCACACACACACAGGTGAGGATTTCATTAATTTTTCCAGAGTTCGTTTTAGTGCACCGTTTCTCTTGTTTTGGGTCAAATACCTAATTAGTATGAGTTCAAAGGTTTGAGACCGTCTTGCGATTTCGCAGTTTTGCTCGAAGATTGGCTCCGAGATGGGACCCGACCCTTGTTTGCGTGGCTCCCTTAGCGCAAACAAGGGATCGTCGTTTTTGTTTTAACTCTATGATTCCAATAAACATATTTGTGATGCAAAACGTGATAATTAGTTGTGACTTACCTTTGGGATAAAAATTAGTGCGTGTCAGTGCGCTTTCGAAGTAAACTGTGAAATCGCGGGTATATTGAGTTCGTGCTAAAATGGCGCCCAGTGTACGTACACAGCAAGCAAGCGGTGGACTGCAGCAACAAGCAGAGTCGCGATGTCTACACAGTGTGAGTCGGTTTGCTCTCGTATGGTTACACTGGCTGACGCTGTAAATAAAATGTGTGTACGCGCTACGTTGTCAAGAGTGGCTTATCTTCCGCAGAAGGCAAGAAAAGCCACGTGCTCTTGCAGCAGTGCGGAGCTTCAGAACCGCTTCAGAACCGGTTTCGTGGCTATGATGAGTCAACGCTTTGGGCGCACGTACGCTAGTACATCTTCAGCGCCCATTAAATTCTTGCACGCACATACTGCACTTATCAAATGCCTCCGAAGTTTATGATATATAAAATACACTCTACTTCGAGCGCGGTCAGGGGCGATCGGTGGCCGAGTGTGCTGCGCGCACAGCAGCTCGGAGCACGTGGAGCGAAAGCTCGCGCTGCAGAACCCAGGAATACTACTGGGTGAAACAAGGAGACGGCAGGCTCTTTAAATCGACCGGAAAATTCGGTTTCTCTAACCTATCGCGCTACGACTTTGTGCAGCGTTGCCCACAGATGGTGCATTTTTTGTGCAAAATTTGCAAAGAACGAACTTACCTGAGGAAAAAGTAAAGAAAGAAAAAGGCTTAGCTCCTATGGAAACACAGCGACGCCACCGGTCTGCAAACAACACGGCGCCGTTTCGCACGGGAGACAAGAGATGGCGCAAGCGGTCACGACGCCAACTGCCGCCAACGAACGAGCAGACGACGCCGAGAGCCGGCGTGTTCAGCAGACAAGTAACTGCAGTTCCTTGTTGTTACCGCGCCTGTTTTTGTTTGTGCGACTGTCGCCGCCTGCGGAACGCGAGCCGCTTTTGAGTCGAAAGGATCGTCTGCTAAAGTGCCGGCTCTCTGCGCCGTATGCTCGTTCGTTGGCGGCGTTCGTTGCGCCATCTCTTGTCTCCCGTGCGAAACGGCGCCGTGTTGTTTGAAGACCGGTGGCGTCGCTGCGTTTCCGTAGGAGCTGAGCCTTTTTCTTTCTTTACTTTTTCCTCAGGTAAGTTCGTTCTTGCAAATGTTACCAAAAAAAATGCACCATCTGTGGGCAACGCTGCACAAAGTCGTAGCGCGATATCAAATACCATATAGCTTCGCCAATACTGGAAACTCCTCCGAAAACCTATGGGAGCGGCGGCGAACGTGACAGTGGCGCCTCTAGCGGACTCGGAGTCTTCGGAAGCACACGACGCAATGGAAAAGTATAGGCTCCGCGACGTCCTTGAGCTTTGCGTGCGCTGTTTCGTCACCCCAACAGCAGAAAAAATTCATTACGGTTAGTCCGCTTGCAAAGCGGAATACACTGATCGAAACTGCAACGACAATCGAATAACAACGCGCGCAGAAATAAAGATAGAGCAGTTTATTTAGCGGTCTCAAACGCCTCTCAAGGGTTCACACTCGTTTGAAGCGCGTCTGGGAAGCGGTAAAAAGGTGTTTAGCTACTCGAACTACGTCGTAATCATTAAAAGGTGCACAAACGACATGTTAATATTCCCAGAGCAAGCGCACGAGCCGCTGGAGCATAAAAACAAAACAAGAAGTAAGGATAGAAATGACCGTGCAAACACTTACCGAATTTTGCAGAAAAGATGGTGTCGCCATTCCCGACGAAAATAAAAAGAAACGGGGAGGAGAAGCGAACAACGGCGAATAAAACAAACAAGTTAGCAGACGATACAAAGATACCCAGCAAAAAACTGCTTCAACTACGACGATCGTTGCGGCGCTTATTGAAAAAAAGAAAGAAAATGGAAAGCAGCAAATGAATAGCTGGTAATCGCTGGCGGTGTTGAGTTCACAATAAACAAAGCGGAAGCAACAGACGAAACTAATGAAGAAAGAAGAAAGCGTCCCTTTCTTTTTCAGCTGCTTGTTGTACGTTTGTTTATTTACACTTTTAACAGTTTAATTTGAATGCTGCATAACTTAGTTACTCACGTTTGTTAGGCCTTCGGGAAGCGGTAGAAAGGTTTTCCACCACATCGCTAAAACTTGTTTTTGCAATAGTAGGCAGCATACGGCATGCCTGCCATTTCTAAGTATGCGCTGGTGTATGCTCGAATGCGGCCGGTTGATCAACAAACGAAGACCCGTAGCAGACGTGCCGGCCGGCGTACACAAATAAAATTCGAATAAAAATGCATAACGAGCTTACACTTCTTAATATATTTAATAAATATCAAAATGCACGTATGACCATTTTGGATCAGAAACTCAATCGAAGGCGAAAATAGGAGGTGATCGCAGACGACAGTGGAAAGCCGGGAACACATTTGCAGGAAAAATAGCCGAATTTTGTAGCGAAAACTGCACACGAAAATCGCACGGCAGCTAGGCTCCTCCCCTTTTCCGAAAATCGGGTGCGGTTCGCGAGATCTGCAGCGCCAGATATTTTCGCACGGCGCCTCCAAAATCCGGGCGGAGGAGCTCGGTGATGCGAAAGCCCGGAGCAGGACGGAACGACAAGATGCGTTCGGCTCGCAACATGGCGGCTCACACAGCTTCGGCAGCAGCGCAGGCGTTCTCATCTCAACCTTCGGAGGAAACCCGTTCTGTCTCTGTCTCAAAGGGTAGTGGTTCAAAGGCTCGCGTGGCATTCAACGAGCTTTTAATGAGCAGAACGTAAGGGCGCAAGTGAGCTGAAGTTTTTAAGAGGCGCGAAATATGGGACGCTAGTTCGCCAGACTACCGGAACAGCCTCGTGAGGTCGGAACACTGGAAGGCTATTATAGCAACGGTGCTGGGATCAAAAGGTGAGGTTTTACGCGATGGATGCAGTTGTGCAAGTTTCTACGAACACGTACAGACAAGCCAATTCTTCTTTCGTCTGTGCATGCTTGGCAGCCACCGGCGCGCATTCCACCTCATGTGGCTCGTCTTCCGAAAATCGCAAGCTACGATTTTCGCAGCCTCCGATTTCCGTTCGATTTTCGGTTCGTTTTTTCGCAAATGTGTTCTCGGCTTAAGAAAGCAACCAACAACAACAAAGTTGAAGACGGCCCTCAAAATGTCCGAGCCTAGCGTAGCAGACCAACAGACGAACCGGGGGTCGAAGCGAAGGAAAGAGAGTAAACACTAAGCCAAACAAAACAAGGATACCTGATGGTTTACGCGTCGGGTAAACAACAAAAACAAAAAAGAGCATTAAAAGAAAACAACAAAAAAACACAGCAACATAAAAGCAGGAGGAAGAAAGAACGCGGCAGAGTGTCGTCGCCTCAAAAATATAAATGAAAGAAGACTCAAAAATGGAAAGAGTGGAGACGGTTCAACGGGTGTCGGCCTTTATCCCTGATGTAAAGAAGCAGCGAAGCAGATGTTAGTCGTCGCCGCGCTAACAATCGGCATTTGTGCACTCTAAATAACGTGAGTGAAATCACCTTTTTTT
>JAZHYW010022816.1:0-24186 GCA_037355805.1 Ixodes ricinus | reverse complement strand
TGTACTTCATATTAGGTTATCCCATATTTTTCTAAGCAATTCAAGCCGTTTACTTAGAGAAACAAAAACATTTGAAGACGTCCTCGGCGATCCTGTTCCGTGTTATAGCTGCGTTGGCAGGACAGGCGATGGCGAGAAATTAAAAACTAAATGCGGGGAAAAAGAGCCAGCAACGAGGATTTAGCCGAAGGACCACCGACTGCCGCCAGTAACGCTCCGAGAAGATGCTGAAGTCACGTTCGGGAGCGGGACAACGGGAATGGAGCGTCACGTTGGGCTGGGACCGGAAATAGAAGGACAGCTATCGATCGTACAAGCAACTCGGTTATTTTCTCTCTATCTACCTCTCTGCGGGGCCTGAACACTTCCGGAAGCGATTGGCGCCTCACTTGCCTCTTCACTTCCTCTTCCCAGATCTCCATCCCCATCCTCTTCCCACCCTTCCTAAACACCTTTTGCTCTCACCCCCCCCCCCTCAACCCTCCCTAAAAAAGACATACTGAAAATGTAAGAAAAGAACGTGTGCAGGCGAATGTTAGGAAACATAATCTCTCGAACCGTCCTTTTTATCTTCCCTGTCCCAGTGCGTCAATTATAGTATCGAACACGGGTACAGGGTGCGGCAATACGAGCTGCCTCAGCAGCGTTCAGGTCAAGGTGGTACAAAAGCCATGCGGCAGGGGTACCAGCCGGTACGCTAAGCTGTTCAAAAAAGAGATTGTAATGAACTGCCGCATTTCTTATTGCCGCGAAGTGGGAGTCGGTTTCGTAGTAGAGCCTGCCGAAATCTCCCCATGCGGAATTTTATCCCGGTCGGCTAGCACCACACTGGGCCAGCCCATACTGCCGTAAGCTGTACTTACTCCCTGGTGTTCAACTGGTCGCTTCTAGTGTTCAGGATTGTGCATACGTATATAGACAACGACAGCTTAAAGGAGTACTCAAGCATTTTTTATGGACTCTGATTTGCTTCAAAATTGGCGCAACACACCGATAGACATGACTGTACCAGTCCCCCAAGTATTGTGTGAAAAGAAACCATTTTCGCAAGCTACTAAATTCTTTAATTTCGTTCTCATCGTGTTTCTTAAGAAGTTCATTCACTGAGAAGCTCATTCACTGAGAAGCTCATTCACTGAGAAGCACAAAACAATCACTTGACATACATAATGATCATAATCAATGGAGAAGGGGAACAATCGGGACAAAGAAAAACACAAATCTCTAAACACATCTAAGTTGGGTTTGGAGATTTGTGTTTCTGCTTTGTCCCCCTTCTTCCTTTTCTTGAGGGATTATTATTGTTATTCTTGCCCAGCTCGCTTGCACATTTGCATTAATTGCATTATTATAATAACACGACTAACTCTGTTTAAGACTGCCTGCGCGAACTGAAACTCTCTACCATTTGTGACGTCACACCACTCGAGCGCGCGCGAAATTTTGAATGTTGGTTTCGCCATTATCGTCATTTACGTGGTTTTTTTTTTCAATAACTAATTAAAATTTTGAGAAAATAAATAGCATACCGTGAAGACTAAAAAAATTAAATTTGTTTAAGTAGCTCGAGAAACGGCCGAAGTACCCCTTTAAGAGGAGGAGGCCGTGGCTACTCCAGAGTACCTTACTATCGCTCCGCAATTCATTATGTTGGGTCATAAGCCGATGAGAAAGTCGAAGAACGAAACACAAAGTAAAAAGAGTGCACCTAATAAGTAACACCATGTGTTTCTTTAGCTGTGAGTGACCATAGCTCGCGTCTCTTTTGATTTCCATCGCGCGAATAAATAACGGTATCTGCGTGAGAAAGCGAAATACGAGTACGAATAAAAACATCACAGCATGCACATCTTTTGGTGTTTCGGGACCATACTTCACCTCAAAATAACGGAAACCCGGTGAGCCATGACTACAGCGTAAAACTGCACGCGACGCCGCTCTTCGCCATTCATTCCAGGCTCTCAATTCTAATTAGCGAAAGTGAGATGTATGTCCGCGACAGATATGACCTGACGCAGTCGAGCGCGCGGAAGAGGAAATTGCGGCGCCTCAGTGCTGAGCTAGCATCCAACCTCTGGCAGCAATGGGGCAGGTCCATATTTCTGGCCGAGGCGCTAGACTGAAGCACGAGGAAGTGCATCAGAGAAAAAAATAAAGAAACAGTAAGGTTAACGGCAATCTTAATATCAGCCACTCGAAGACATCAGAAAGATACGCTCCCTCAGAAGACTATAAAAATTAATTTACGATGTATTTTTATTTAAAATATAATTAACATGAAAAAACGAAGTGGCTAGATAATAATTGTCTGTTCTACCAAAAATAGAAGAGCCGGAGACTTTAGACGTCCTAGATAAGTCATCATATTTCTTGTTGTTTTATGTAATATTAGTGACGGCCCGTTTTCTATATGTATCATCTGTGCAAAAATGTGCGCTCTTAGATTTGAGAACTATTTCATTATTACGTTCGACAGCAGCTTACTCCTGCCTTCCACCGCTCGAAATATTTAGTCGGTGTGCTGATTTTGCCCTGTGAACCTGATGGTGCATGCCAGGTAACGATGATTTAATACCGGCAATTTCGATTCATGCTAAAAATTACTAAAACAATATTATGGCGCTTGACTCAACAAAATGAGAATAATTGATTTACGCGGAGTTTTTGTTTTTAAAATCGTTCAAGCTCTCTCTCTCTTTTTTTTTTACGTGTATAACGCAAGGTTTTGTGATTCAAGTTGCTTATGCCCAAAACACTGCCTGACATTTTGAATTGGCCTTTGCACACGCCTCTTTTCCTCTATGCAGATTTTTTTCTTACATGTCGTGCTCAGTCTCTGCATATCAAAAAAGGGCCCGAAGAAATTGCACATCCGGCGGAAGTTTTATTTCGGGCACCTCATTTAGAATTCCGCGTTCAGAAACCAACCCCATCTCGCAATCATGAGGCTCGTAAAAGGTCATTTCTCCTCCAGTTTAAGCAGAAAACAAGGAAACAAAGCAGCTTAATATTTTTTTGCACAGTCCTACAGATGCACAATTCCGTCTGCGGTCGCGGTTAAACTTTATGAAGACATTTTAGCATAAATATACGCTTGGGAATGCTTAACTTAGTGCCTCTTGCTTTTTTATGTTCTCTAGAAATAAATAAAGGCCAATGTCCGTACGCTGATGAGACTCCTGTCTCCCATGCAGCCACTTCCACAAATGAGTCCCCGGGCGTTCCTTGCGTATCCACGCCGTACACAATCGAGATGCCCACTGCTGAGGAACCAAGAAATACGAAGGTATAAAAACCAGATAACTTGGCCGGTGTTACCTTATCCTTCAATGTTCGTAAACGCACTAATTAAAAACGAAACAAAAAAAACCGCGTTCTCTGTTTTATTTTTTAATTGATACGTTTAGTGTGCTTAAATTGCAAACTGTGTCCAACTGCACTATCGGAGTCACGTGGTTTTCGGGCCGCATATGCAATACAGGCTGTGAGGCGGTGACGAAAAGCGTTGGTGGTCTGCAAGCGCCTCCGCAATCAGGCAACGCATGCGCACTGCGACTGATCCGGATAGGAGGCGCCCGCCATTCGAAATGCAAACGTTCTCCGTGGTTTGAGTTGCTCCTTTTGTTTTTTTAGATCTAGCTTTCTCGTTACGCACACTTCCTCTTGTCGATAGAGCGCAAGCTACACATGCCGGCCAGCGTTTCGCGGCAACGCAAAGCGTCATCAGGGTAGTACCATTTCAGTAATGGCGGGGTCACACTGCTTACACATTACACAAAAGACAGTGTGCAAACAGATTCTAACGCGAGTCACCACGGGATTCGTGCTTCGAATGCCGCATGGCAATTTGTTCGAGGAGAAACTTGGCACTTGGAATTCGAACCATTTGATATCGCGATGACCCGTGTTTGCAGAGTGTCCTTTGTATGATGCATGAGAGCGGTGTGACCCCGGCTTAAGATGAAATAAGTGTCTCACATTGATAGCAGCCCTCCCCCCCCCCCTCCTCCGCCACTCCACGCGAGGAAAATATTCCGACATAGGTCCTCCGTCGGGTGCCGCAGCACTCTAAAAAAAAAGCTAAGTGGGTTTACTTTCCCGCCAAGCAATTGGTTGAGCCGATCGCTGTAATTTTGGAAGGATCTCAGTAAATGACGACAACTGAAATATGTGTTTACAGCTTCAAAAAAGAAAGCTCCTGCCCTGCGCAACGAGGTATGGGGTCTTAGAACGATAAACTGGCAACTGAAAGTGACACCCAATTGGCCGCCGCTATGTCGCACAACTTTGACCACTAGACACGTGACCTTCTAGTTTTTCGTCTAGATTTTGACGAAGTACCACGCACAACTAATTGCTTATTGATTTTTATTAACAGTACCGACAAGATAAGTTATGCTTCGTTTGTTTTAAGTCCAAAATGTGCTTTTACGACAAAAACTCGGGAAGCTTCGCCATTCCTCCGCTAGATGCTGTCAGCCTCGGTGCTGTATTTAGGGTTTTTATCGGAGCTATACACTGATCTCTGGGGCTTACAGTATTGAAAATATAGTTCATCATGTTTTTGACAGTGATCGCAATACAAATCTTGGCTCAGTTTTGCGTAAAAGCCTTAGGATTCGGCACGGTCACGTGTCTAGTTGCCACAATTGTACAATATGGCGGCAGCCAAGTGAGGGCCACTTTTGTGTGGTGAACGGGATACTAGTTTATCGCTCTAGGCCCCTCTACCTCGTTGGCCCTGCGACACTGCGCATGGCGTAAGCACGTGTCAGTGTCAGAGTTCATATTGCTTTTTTTATGTCTAAACATATTTCTTTAGCTTCGTCATTCGCCGAGCCTCCTTTGTAGATTACAGCGTTTAGGGATACTACTCCCAGCAGATTCCTTAAAGTGTGCGGCACGGGAGCGTGGACACCCAGTCTGACTGGATTGGACAACTCGATTTGTCCAGCCCGTGACAGAAGTGAGTAATCAAATTTAAAAAAACACAGAGAGGACGACAAGAAGAGCCGCGAGATAAATTGTGACAAATTGCAGTGGTTTGAGTGGGTCGTCGTCAGGAAATGTGTCTTTCAGGTCGGACTGCTTACGTTCGATACTGACGCGACAACGACACAAGAAACGGTGATCTAAACGCAGCTTTCGAAAAAGAAAACTCACGAGGAAAAAGGACCACTGGATTTAGTATATACTTTCTTTCCTTTGTATTTTTCTGCCACTAAACAAGTTACGGGTTTTATGACCCAAACCAACGACGGGCGTCTGGCTCGCCCCAGCGGAGGACTGACGAATAATTTCGACCACCTGGGGATCTCTTGACGTGCAACAGAAAGCACGGTTGCATGGCGCCTTCTACCCAATAAGCCACCGTCAGATTGCGGGCGCATCGGCCGGGATTCGCACCCGCCACCTGAGGATCCGCAGACCGGCGATTTTGCCTAAAAGCTACCGAGGCGGCTCTACAGGCCACTAAAATAAGATCTTTACAAAATAGAAACTCACGACTGTTTACTGTGTTCTAATCAAACCAATAGAGTGTCATAGAGCTCCGGATAAGAAGAGGCTAACTCTTCGTCAACAAGTGCTGAGGCATGATCTATGGTCTTCATGCAGTTATAGAGAAATAAAAAAGGTACAAACGTTACCTACCACATTGCGAAGCTCAGGCACCTAAAACTGAGAAAGACGAGTCGTTTTTATTTTCATGTTTTTGTCTGTGCTTCTTTATACAGGTTTCAATGTTTACAGTTCAACGCATGTTTTATAGTTGCAATTTTCTATTTGCATGTTACCATCACTTGAATATTTTTCGGTGTCCTCGTCGTTTGCCGAGCATTAGAAGAAATTATAGGGTTCCCCTACCCCGAGTGCAACAGGGTGGGGTATTATTATTTCTCAGATTCATCTCACTCGATCTCTCTCCCTCTCTCTCTCTCTGTCTCTATCTCTGTCTCTCTTTCTTTCTTTCTCTCTTACTCCCCCCCTCACACACACACACACTCACTGACTCATTCACTCACTCTCTCGCACTGGCTCTCTAGCATAATACTAAGCCAATCAAAAGCATCTACGATAAAAATATGCCATTATCTTGTATTGCGGTCGCTATTTTATTTGTCCAGTCTACATCGTGCCTTATTTGTTGAGCACTTCACAGCTTCTCAACATACGTGGCGCTGTAACGCTAACCCCGAAGTGGGTATTTTTATTTCATCCAAAGGTGAACTTGCGCCGTCCACCCCCCCCACAACCAAACCCCCAAAAAATACCAACTACGCTGCAGCAAGCCGGGCCTAGGGCGGTGATTCCCAATAACATTTGTTCTTAAAATATATTGTACAAAGAACACCCTGCAAAGAAAATAAAAGCGAAACAACAGAGCAAAAAAGTCGCCGTTTTGCCACTACTGGTGTTACAAAGGCAGTGGTAACGCAGAATGTGGCGTGTTAGTGTGGGAAAACTGCGGACACATGTGAGGACTGGATGGCACGAAGCGGCCCTGCGTCGTGAAGGAATAACGCGCTTCGTGGATGGCTTACTTGTGGGTGCCATTTTCTGCAGTTGCAGCGTAAATTCGAGTTTCTCTGGGCCTTCTGGAGTGTGAGACGCAGTAGAAGAAGCGTGCGGAAAACAGAACAAATGGAACGCGGAAACGCCGAGCAGAGCCGTGGGACCAGCTCGCGACAAAAGAGAACCAAACGCAACCCGTTGCAGCAAAGAAGACTTTTTTCTAGCTTTTTTTTTTTATGCCGCTTTTTTTTTGGCTTTTTGTCTGGCAAATTTCGGAGCGCGCTCGTTTCACGGAGCAGAGCGCCGTCGTATATCTGAACACGTGATGTTTTACCACCGTCGGGAGTAACACGGAGGCACTCTAGGAAAAGTCTCGGCTGGCACTCCAATCAATGAGGAGACGAGCTCTGCGTCAGAGTTGGGCTGGCAATCGGCCTGTCGACTTCCGTTGCTGGGACCTAACCGGATATGGTTAGGTTCCAGCCATATATAACGTATTATGCGTTCAAATTAGCTAATTAAACAATAGCAAGATACAAGAACCTATAAAGAGGTTATCGACACTCCCCGTGTTTCTTGAGTCGCCCGACAGGGAACGACGGAGCAATACTCTGTTCATAACTTAGCCGACGGGCCGGTGGAACCTGCACGCTTCCTTAACTAGTCAACCATCGGTTCACTACTCCAGCTAGCTCAGTTTCATATTTTGACGTACACGTATATACTAGTTGTAAATATTTTTTACACATATCTATAGAGCGTATATATCACTTCTCCCACTCTCTTGCTTCTTAGCCTCGTGTAATGCACTCTAGATGTCTTTGAGATGAAAATAAATAAATCAATTAAATCGGTCTCGCAACGCCTGATCGCGGTCTCTGCGCATACTCACACAGCAGGTAACGGGCTTAGGTTGTGAAAGGTTGTTGAATGATTGGTCCGCGAACACGCAGCTTTCACGGCCTGTCAACTTAGCGGTATGGGGAACGGAGTGCCGCCTGTATGCACGCGGCGGCAATCGAGCGAAGCCTCATTAAAAATATTCCGCAAGCTCAGTAAAATCTCATCTGCTACTTCCGCATTTGGTTCTCGCGCCTCTTGTCTACTTCTGAAGGAGAGTACGAAAGTGGCGACCATGCTCGCCGGGGGAACACAACTTTAGAAAGCAAGGTAAAGTAGGTATTTCTCTAAGGGAAGCTTTTTCTAAAGAGCTCAGTGTTTCACGATATTTCGTTTGCATTAGCTGCTCGGTAAATTCTTTGTTTGTTAGTGTTTTCTGTTTGTTTTTTTTTCTTTTTTGGGCGTGTACGTTTTTCTTGGCGTGTTTGGCGTGTTCACTAAAATAAAGAATTTTTGGCGTCTCTCTCTCGTGTTGTAGCTTATGTGCGGAATGTGTGAATGAGGCGAAGCACGAACGTTCATGAGGATTTCAGGCCACGCTATATTTCCATTACGTATTTCGTAAAAAGTGTTAATTTTATTGTCTGGTAAATGTTCCGCGTACGCTGACAGGAACGCGAAATAGAGTAAAAATGAGAAGAAGGCGCCAAGCTTCCCACTATGAAAATCTCCATTTCCGAATTGGGTTTTGTTTATCTTTTTCATGTAAACAATTTTTATTTAAAAAAGAGGTCTTTTTTGCACGAATATGTTACATTAATAAACAATAAAATGACATTATTCCGGTTTAGTTATAAAACTCTCAATACTGTCCAGTAGCTCCCATTAAAATTGCTGGATTTTACCGATTCTTTTAAGGAAACTGAAGCGGTTCTGTATTGAGAAAAAGCACTTCAATGGCCTTCAATTTACCTCCAGGATCAGGAATATCGAGATTATTTTTCAATTTGGCGCACGGAGCCTTCAGAAATTAATTTTTAAAGTACCGCCAAAGCCCTCTTCCCGGGGCGTGACGTCACAAAAGGACTTTTCGGAATCTCTGCTCTGCGCATCTTCCAGCGCCTGCCAAAGCTATGCACGCGCACTCTTGCTATTTTCAAGAAGGTCAGAAAGAGACGTCACGACTGCCCGTCATTGCGGAAAAATATACCTCGCAAGCTTGCGCATTGCCGCGCTGCCCACACGAACCACACGCGCTTGGCGAGCCGAAAGTCCTTTTATGACGTACACAGGTCGGAGATTTTTCGCGTTTCTCGCTTTTACTTGCATCTTCAGGGAAAACGAATGTGATATTCAGATTCACGGGATAAAAATACACCAGAATTCACCTCTAACTCGTTTTTTTCAAGAAGTATTTCCAGCTTCCCTTTAATAGTCCTGCTACTGCTTCGGGAACGCGCTAGAAATACTCTTGTTCCTCTCTTAGCTGTGTCATCTAAGATTAATTATGTTGTGCGTTTATTTAGACAGGAGGAAGCTATTGAGTTCCAATAAGCGTCCTGTATTTCCATCGCAGAAAGGAATTTATCCTGCTCGCCTGGGGTCTTTAATGTGCATCACGCAGTAGTGATACATAACCGCACTCCGGTACGATACTCGTCCGTATTGCAACGTGCTCCACGTGCTCCGAGCTGCAGTCCCTGAAAACACTCATCCGGCGATCCCCTTACTGTGTCATATGCGTTAAAATATAGATCGGAGTACTCTCGTCAGATTGTATGTCGACTTTGAAGGTGTGTGGATGTGCAGTCACAAGTAACTTCTTTGTCAACAAGATGACGTAATCTTGTCGCGGAATCCTGAGGTCAATAAAATGTCAATCCTAAGTAGCATTTGCAAAGTCAAAGGCTTACAAATTATATTTTTTCATATATGTATGTTCTAATATTCATGCAGTTTATTAAAAAAAGTATTCAAAGTGCAGAAGTCAATCAGGAACTAATGAAGCTAAGTAGGAGCATACGCAATACCGTCAATAAAACTGGCGTCAGTATACAGCGTGTTCGGCAGCTTAAGGTCACGAGCAAGAATTTGAGTCAGTAATATTGTCACAAAAAGAACCCCCAAAAAATGATAGATTAATGTATAACAGAAAATATCTCATATCATCTTGCACGTGGCAATAGTCGGATGAATATAATATGTGATCATTTTATTACACTGAATTGCAGAAAATTAAAGGAGTATTCTGAACGTCCCGCTGTATAAAGCATACTCATGCTGTCTTCCCACTTTAGATGTGCATATAAAAAAATTAAGAAACGCAGACCCGTACGTAGTTGTACGCTCGAATAAAATTAATTTAACTCTCACTGAGTGGTATATCCATCTTAGAATCGAGCGCAAAAATGACGAATCCCAAAAGCGTGCCTCTGAAAATCACTCCTGCCATGAATTCTATTTGACAGTAAAAACGTAAACTTATTTGTGGCAACATTATTATAGACACTTTCACATGGCAATAAGAACGTTTCCTGTTTTAATATTAATACAAGACTATAAAACATCTTGATAAGCTGCGGGATAACATTTTAAAAAAAACATTTGCAAATATATACCGGCTGATTTATTCGGGCGAAATCTGCGAATGGCTTCTAAAGTTCAAAGGGGGTAAAATCACAAAAAGAAAGGTTTTTCAGCAAGGATACTTTGCCAGTCAAAACAAAAAAACGGATTCAGACTTTCAGTCACGTGCACTAGCAAATTCAAGAGTCATGTTGAAAGGACTTGAGTTTGATTGAAAAAGACAACAAGCAATGGCGCCGGGAGCGAGAAAACGTCAATTGTGAGCCCACTCCAGCCGTAAAGCGTGCACAGAAATATCGGACCAAAAGCAAGATTCTTCATTTGGATTTTGTCTCCAAGATTTAAAACTGAAAAAAGGTGAGACGTACACTAAAAACAAACAAACAAAAATCAAGAGAGGCAATCCGGACGAACATAGGCAAGACAACAAAAGTAAAACGAACGTGAGGCCAATCCCGCCGTCTCCAGCGCAGCACGCCAGAGCACAGCTGCGTTTGTTTGGGCGAGCAGACGATCCCCGCTATTTGTGCGAGTGTCCAAGTCACGAGAGGTTTCCTTCTCCACTCTGCGGGCTGAGTTCCCTTTTCCGCGCGGATTGCCGCGATGGCGACAGGAAATGCCTGCTGTTTCCTTTCTGCACCCGCTCAGCAAACCCCTTCCGGCTAACATTCCCTCTTATTTAGTAGCTTGGTAGACGGGTGAGCAATAACGACATCTATACATATATAGTTCTTCTCTATTCTAGGCTCTCTTTTTTTCTAGTCTGTTTAGACTCGCCGTGCCTGCGCTAAAATAAACACCCATATAGCCCCTCCTAAACTCCCGTCTAAGCCCAACGAAAGAAGCAACAAATATAATTTAAACAATGAAAATAAAGTGTCTTATCCATATTGCGCGTGTTCAATGATTCTGCTCATCTATGGTTTCAGAATCTAGAGAACTCCCGTTGGTGTTTGACCTTAGATCTCACGAAGATGGTTGGATCTGACAAAAGGAAAACATAAAAAACGCAGGTTTCTGGGTTGCCTCAGAGTGACTGCGGACGTTTCACAACCTCGTTTTTTGTAACGTTTATGAGCTTGTCATTGATAACCTAAGAAACGCAGCGCGTGACGAGTCCCGGGCATCTCTTTATGGAGTTTTTCGTCGATAGTTTTTCTCCTTACGCTACAGCTCTCCCAACGGAGACGCCGCTCATTTGCGGCGCTAGCCTTGCCAGCAGAGTTCGGGATTTCCTAGCGAGTTGCGAGAGTCTATTTGCGGGACGCTAGAGGCGATCCACGGAAACTCCCTGTTTTCGCTCCGCCACCTCCAAAATTGCGACATTTGCCGACAAGAGGGGCGAAAAAGGAATCACGAAGCGAAGCCAAAGGCGTGGACAAAACAGGCCACGCCCCTGGCTTCTGTGAGTTGTCGGCGACCATGAGCCTCGTGGTGAAACTTCACGGTACCACTCTCATGCGGCCGAGAATCTTCTCTTCAAGTTCGTGGTCTTGAACAGATTAGGTCGACGTTAACTGCAATGCATTGCCACATACACGCAAGATATGTATGTTTGCCTTAGTTTAAACGATAGCCCCCGACAGTTTAAGAAAACGTAGAATGCGACGAGTTTTCTTATTACCGTTCTGCAGCCATTGAGTACAGAATTAGCACACGCGTATGCCGGAGAACATTAGACAGGTTTAGAGAACCAGTGTTTGCACATCGGATACGGTTCGATGGGCCCTCCGGTACGCACTGCGCATGCGCTAACACGGAAGACTCGCATATTCGCAGTTCGTACGGTATCGGATGTGCGAGAACGGTTCCCGAAAACTCCCTATTAATCAGGGAGTGAGAGGCTTGATAATCCTGCTCTTTTTTAGACTGTCAGTGACAGTAAATATACTGTTTGTAAAAGTCCCGGTCACAAATGCCTATAAATACCGTGGCGTCTTCCTAGCTCCTCTACAAACCTCTCTAGCAGCCCCCAGGTGCACAAGACGTGGAATAAAACACGTCTTCAATCAGTCCTCTTGTGGGATCACCCGTACTAATTTTGTTGTGGGTTCCGCTGAACAAAGTCTAGTTCTTGTTCTTGTTGTTCTTGTTGTTGTTGTTGTTGTTGTTGTTGTTGTTGCTGTTGCTGTTGCTGTTGCTGTTGCTGTTGTTGTTGTTTGTTGTTCTTGTTGTTGTTCTTGTTGTTGTTGTTTTCGCCATTGGGGCAGTTCCTTCCGATCGTAGAGACCTGTGTTTGTCCGTCCTGATCGAGACCGGTGTTTGTGCGTTCGGATCGAGACCTCCGTTTGTCAGTCTTTTCTTCTTTTGCTAGTCTCAGGGTGTTTTTACTATATTCAACAACCACCAGCTGGTTTGCGCCGTAACTCCCTCCCCCCCCTCCTCGTTCCTCTCACCTTACGTTTGTCCGATTAATATTAGAACACACACGCTCCATCTGGCGCCCTCTTTACGCTACTCGAATAGAAGAGAGGAAGCCTCCCGAAACCGCGTTGCGCGTCTTATTCAGTCCAATTATTTCCGTCTCGAAAGTGCATACCTTTAAAGGGACACTAAGAACTCCCCCCCCTAAAATTTTTCATTTTTTATGCCAGGCGATCTAATATGGTGTCAAAAGGCTGCCCAATAAATATTTTGCTACAGCGTCACGTTCGTTCTTCATGAAGTCAAAACAGCGCAACTGCTCGAATCTGAAACCGAAACTGAACTGAGGAGTGTCTCGTTCTTAAGCAAGGCAGCAGACGCCCTGGTGGTAGCAACGCAAAAAGCCTTTATTCCCAGACAGCAGCGCTCTTTTATAGATAACACTGCATGCCGGGCGAGCACACGTCATCGGGGTTATACAATCTTATCAGAGCCCGTGGCCGGTACGGAACATTCCTCCCTCCTTAAATTAAAGCTACACGCGTTTCTTTTCGCGTTCATAATTGGAGGCTTGATAGCGATCTGGTGGACGTCTTGTGCGATTACTTCTTCGCAAAGGGGCCTCTTCGGGTGATGCCATGGCTGTAGCCGTGGTGATGTTTGAGGGCTGCGCTGCTGAGTGTTCTGCCTCAGGCTGCGATGCCAGTTGCTCTCTTGAAGTGGCGTCACCTAAGCGTACGTCGTCCAGCTGTTCCGCAGTAGGACCGCTAACCATGGATTCACCAGAGGTCTCACGTTCGGGAAGGGTTGTTGTAAAGTCCTGCTGACTACTGGCACGTAGAGCGGGCTCTGCTTCTTGCGCGACGTCCGGGTGGATGGATGTCTTCGGTCCAGATGTCCACCTGGGTCTCAAATGGTCGATATGGACAAAACGAAAATGATCTCCGACCTTGACTACAAACGTAGAGTCGCTTACGCGTTGTGCCAGGACAGCTTCCTCCCACGACAGGGTTTCCCCTCTCGTAGTCTTCACGAAAACTGGATCACCAACTTCCATCTGCAGGTCCCTTCCTCGGCCCTCGTTGCGATGTGTGGCGTCTCGGTTTTGACGACTTCTCATGTCCTGCACAAAACTTGGTTTCAAGAGCGAAAGCTTTACTCGAGGTTGTCGTTTCAGGAACAGCTCAGCCGGCGTTCTTCCCGTTACAGAATTTGGGGTGTTCCTGTAAGCAAGCAAGAAGTCGCTAAGTCGCTGATGCAGAGTTCTGTGCTGGCCTGTTAAGTTATCGTGAAGCACTTGCTTGAGTAGAGAAGCTTTTGTTGTCTGAACTAGCCTTTCTGCTGCCCCATTCGACGAAGCATGGTACGGTGGCGTACGAGTGTGTCGAATTCCGTAAGAAGCGGCGAAATCAGAGAACTCGTGCGAAGTAAACTGAGGTCCGTTATCACTAACCAGTTCTTCCGGGTAGCCATAGGCTGCAAATATCTCTTTGAGACAGTCGATTGTTTTTGATGTCGTTGTAGTACGGAGGCATTTTGCTTCTATCCACTTTGAGTAGGAGTCTACTAGAAGGAATAAGTTCGAGCCATCCTTCATGGCGAAGTCGACATGAACTCTCTGCCAAACACGAGTTGGATAAGTCCATGGATGAAGTGGTCCTGGTGCCTTCGCAGGCAAGGTCGTTTGACACACTTTACATTGACGGACAATGGCTTCGATGTCTTTGTCAATCAACGGCCACCAAACAAAAGACCTCGCGAGCATCTTCATTCTTTGCATTCCTGGGTGCTCTTCATGCAACAATGCTAACACTGCGTTTTTTAGTTCGTCCGGAATGATGACTCGTTGGCCCCACGTGACACAGCCTTGCTCGTACGATAGTTCGTTTCGACGAACGTAAAAAGGCTGCAGTTGATCATCGTAGTGCACGGGCCAGCCAGATAAGGTGAACTGCACTACTTTGGAAAGAATGCGGTCCCTTTTAGTCGCACCCGCCACCTGGCTCGCAGTGAGAGGCGTTGAATCAAAGACTGCAAGACATTCTTTGGTGTCGTCTTTATGCTTGACTGGAAGTGGCAGCCTTGAAAGTGCGTCGGCAACTTCCATGTTTTTGCCGTTTCTGTGCCGTAGCGTGTACTGATAAGCTGCTAAGGTGATAGCCCAACGCTGAATCCTCGCTGCAGCCAGAGAAGGAATTGGCTTATCTGATGCCAAAATGCCCAACAGCGGTTGATGGTCTGTATAGAGCGTGAATTTGCGTCCATACAGGTATCTATGAAACCTGCTTAAACCAAAAATTATGGCCAGGGCTTCCTTCTCGCCTTGTGCGTAGTTACGCTCCGCTGCGTTCAATGTTCTGGAGGCAAAGGCGATAGGTCTCTCTGAACCATCGGGCATGACGTGAAAAATAACGGCTCCAAGACCGTAGGCGGACGAGTCGCAGCTTAATCCGATCGGTTTTTTCACGTCGTAAAATGTCAGAACTTCACTGTCGATGAGACGCTGCTTAGATTCCACGAACGATCTTGAACATGCGTCCGTCCAAACCCAACTCTTGTCCTTTTTGAGTAGATCATACATTGGCGCAGCAACTGTAGCTAGGTCTTTGATGAATTTTGCGTAGAAATTCAGCAGGCCCAAGAAGGCTCGCAGTTCGGTTACGTTGCTTGGCTGAGGTGCTTCCGTGATTGCTTTTATCTTTGTCGCAGTTGGAAAAATGCCGTCAGTTGTCACTTTGTGCCCAAGATAAACGACGGACTGCTTGAAAAATTCACATTTCTGTTCTTTTACTGTGATATTGTGCTTTGCCAGTCTTTCAAGCACCTTTTCCACGGTTTGTTGACAGTCGTCTATGTTGTCGCCTACGACGATGACGTCGTCGATATAGCAGCCCACCTTTGGAATCCCTTTTAAAACTTCGTCCATTAATGACTGAAAGATAGCCGGGGCGCTAGCGATGCCGTACGGAAGCCGCTGAAATTGAAATAATCCGAGATGCGTGTTCACAGTTAACAACGCTTTGCTTTCCTCAGCTAGCGGCACTTGTTGATAGGCTTGCGATAGATCTAGGACGCAGAAGATCTTTCCTCCGGCAAGCATAGAATACAAATCTTCCGGCAATGGCAAAGGGTAATGGTCAGTTTTCAGAACAGGATTAACCGTGACCTTGTAGTCGCCGCATAATCGTAATCCTGCGCCGCCTTTCTTCGCGACCACCACCAGAGGTGTTGCCCAGTCGCTTTTCGTGACCCTCTTCAGGATTCCGCTTTGCTCAAGCTTTTCCAACTCCTTTGCTACTTCCTCTTTCATCGCAAACGGTATTGGCCGTGCTTTTGAGAACACTGGTTGAGCCCCTTCTTTTACATAGATGCGAGCTTCGTAGTTCTTGACGATGCCCGGGGCGCTCTTGAAAACCTGGGAATACTTCTTCCGTAATGCATCTACCCTTTGATCCAGTGATCTATCCGCGGACATACTGTACACTGCTTTCCAGTTTATCTTTAATTTTTCCAGCCAGTCTCTTCCCAGAAGAGCGGGCATCAACGTTCCGTTCTCTTGTGCTATCACTACGGGCAAAGTGATCTCGCTTCCTTCATGGTCTACCAAAACTTTTGCTTTTCCAAGCACTTTCAGCTTTTCCCCTGTGTAAGTGCGCAATGACACATTTGTTTCGACGCATTTTACATGCGGAAAATACTGTCTGTACACACGCTCTGGTACGATCGTGACCGCTGCACCCGTGTCAATTATCATAGAGACAGTTTTCCCTTCAATCTTGAGGTCTACGCTGTAGCCCCTTGAATGTTTGCCTGAATAGAACACGGTATGGCAGCTCAATTCTTCGGATTCGTCGTCCGTGGTGTCGACGTATCTCACAGCCTTTGTTTTGGCTCCTTTCTTGCAGACGGCTTGCAAGTGCCCCTTTTTGTTACAATTTCGGCAAGTGTGGTTCCGATACCAACATTTTTCTGCCCTATGACGCTTTCCGCAATGCCAGCAAGCACTACGCAGTTCTTCATCTTGCTTATCTTTCGACCGTGATACTGCCCCCGATTCCTTTCCCTTATCACGGTGTCGTTCGCCGCGAACGGCGTTGACGCTGTGCGGTTTTCCGTCAAATTCATGCATTTGCTTTGCCTGTTGTGCAGCTAGCTCTTTCTCTAGCGCCGTTTTGCATGCCAGCTCAAACGTCAGGTCTGCTTGTGCAAAAGAGCCCGTTGCGTTTCTTCGTCACGCAAACCAGCTACCAGTCTGTCCCTTAGTGCATCATTTAGAAACGTGCCAAAATTGCAATCTCTTGCCAGGTGCTTCAGCTCCGTGATGAAATCTTTGACACCTTCATTTTCATGTTGCATTCGACGATTAAATTTACAACGCTCTGCAATGATTGAGTGAGCTGGGCTGAAATGACCTTCTAGAAGCTGTTTAACTTCCCCGAAGGTCTTCTGAGACGGCAAATGAGGCACGACTATCTTCTTTAACTCTTCATATGCCTCCGCTCCGAGTACGTTGAGAAACAGCTTAAGTTTCTTCTCTTCAGGGACATCATTTATGTCTACGTAGTTCTCAAAGCGTTCGAAATACGAGCGTATGTTGTCGATTTTCGGGTTGAATTCTGTCATCCTGCCGAGCTTAGGGCCATGGCCTGGTTCTGCCATAATGAGCAAACTTCACTTATCTGTAGAGCGGATTTCCTCGATGCGCCTTGTCCGTACTGCCCGTGCTCGTTCACTTGCTCCAACCGGCCGCTGAAGTTCATGCAGGGGCTCCGTAACGCCTTACTTCCACGCGGCGTTCCTGCGCTGCTCCAGGCCGTCGATGAAATCCTGGCTGCAAGGGCTCCGTGTCGCCTTGCACCGTGGGCGATTCAACCTAGTGACTGCTGCTGGCCGGCAGCGGCTGACTGCGCGCCAAATCCCATCCTCGTCGCCAGATGTTCTGTTCTAAGCAGCAGACAGACGCCTTGGTGGCAGCAACGCAAAAAGCCTTTATTCCCAGACAGCAGCGCTCTTTTATAGATAACACTGCATGCCGGGCGAGCACACGTCATCGGGGTTATACAATCTTATCAGAGCCTGCGGCCAGTACGGAACATGCGCATGCGCTAACACGGAAGACTCGCATATTCGCAGTTCGTACGGGTATCGGATGTGCGAGAACGGTTCCCGAAAACTCCTTATTAATCAAGGAGTGAGAGGCTTGATAATCCTGTTTCTTTTAGACTGTCAGTGACAGTAAATATACTGTTTGTAAAAGTCCCGGTTACAAATGCCTATAAATACCGTGGCGTCTCTCCTAGCTCCTCTACAAACCTCTCTAGCAGCACCTCAGGTGCACAAGACGTGGAATAAAACACGTCTTCAATCAGTCCTTCTTGTGGGATCACCCGTACTAATTTTGTTGTGGGTTCCGCTGAACAAAGTCTCAGTTCTTGTTCTTGTTGTTCTTGTTGTTGTTGTTGTTGTTGTTGTTGTTGTTGTTGCTGTTGCTGTTGTTGTTGTTGTTGTTGTTGTTGTTGTTGTTGTTGTTGTTGTTGTTGTTGTTGTTGTTGTTGTTTTCGCCATTGGGGCAGTTCCTTTCGGATCGTAGAGACCTGTGTTTGTCCCGTCCTGGATCGAGACCGGTGTTTGTGCGTTCGGATTGAGACCTCTGTTTGTCCGTCTTTCTTTTTTGCTAGTCTCGAGGTGTTTTTACTATATTCAACAACCACCAGCTGGTTTGCGCCGTAACCCCCTCCCCTCCCCCCTCCTCGTTCCTCTACCTTACGTTGGTCCGATTAATATTAGAACACACACGCTCCATCTGGCGCCCTCTTTACGCTACTCGAATAGAAGAGAGGAAGCCTCCCGAAACCGCGTTGCGCGTCTTATTCAGTCCAATTATTTCCGTCTCGAAAGTGTATACCTTTAAAGAGGACACTAACAACCCCTCCCCCCCCTAAATTTTATAAACTTTTTTATTTTTTTTTTTTGCCAGGCGATCTAATATGGTGTCAAAAGGCTGCCCAATCAATATTTTGCTACCGCGTCACGTATGTTCTTCATGAAGTCAAAAAGCGCAACTGCTCGAATCTGAAACCGAAACTGAACTGAGGAGGAAGAAGAAATATAATAAACGCAATAAGATTGAAAATCAATGAAAATTAATGGAAATAAGGCAACCACTTGTTGCGCCACACATCTACCTGTAGAACTCATCAGCGTCAACGAGATAATTCCGAAAACATTTGATCGAATTGAGAGAGTCATCGATGTGAAAAACTGTAGGTAACCGATCCATCACAACGACAGTTCCGCCAATTTGGTATTAATAGTTTGAACTTCTCAAGTATGAAGCATTTACAAGGCTGCGGCCTACCGATCGAGCCGTTCCCCAGTCGTCAAAGGTTACCTACGCACGAAAAAGCTCGTCACAGCACGTTGGCATATTGTGAATCACAAAATTACGCCAGATTAAATTATGAACAAGGCAAATGAGAAACCTCGATCCAGTAAAGCACCAAACGCAATGAGTCATAACGATGATAACAAGGCGAGTTTCCAACTCATTTTGAATCACTGATCACCAACTTCTCGTCATGCGAATTTCCAGAGGCTTGCTTTCACACACATACCACCACACACCACTACACGCGGATCATTGTTGGTATGGTCAGAAACAGTCTAAAATGGAAACAATTTCGACGAAGCACAAGCCGCCGTCACCCTAGCAGCCATTGCCAAACAACATGAGTCCGGCGCAACACAGGCTCATGCCGTTCGGATAGCGTGACGTCATCAGGGAAGCGGAGAGGCCTTAGTCAGGGTCTTGCTTGAGACCGATTTCCGCAGGAGGCGTCCACCATAAAATTGCAAACGCTCCCCACGGTATGAGATAGACCCTCTCTACAAGCTAGGCTCCTCTACTCGTCATAAGAGATCCCCAGATGTTCTGAGGCACTCAGTGGTAGTGGAGTCGCAAGTGTGTGAACCAGCCTCACTTCCTTTCGGAAAAATTCCGCTCGGACAAAAACGAAAGACATTGAAACCTGCACTCGAGCAAGTCGTCTGCTTCTTGCGCGGGAGTTGCGGTGATGTCAGCACGACGCCGAGCTCTGATTGGCTTTGATTGAAATGACAGTGGGTAGACTTCAATGCTCGATGGCCTCGAGGTCTACCCACTATTTTTTGTAGAGTGGAGCTCTTGGGCGCCCGTCTTCGCGTTTCGCGGTGTCGGCGTCGGCGTCTGCGTAACCGCCCCGCTAAATTTAGCGGGAAATTGAATTGGTGTTGAGGCCACGTGACGTCAATTTTCCCGCTAAATTTAGCACTTGAAAATAACGTGATATGACTTTGTGTCACGACACCCATGAAAAAATTCAGTTTCTTCGCTAGATTTAGCGGAAAAATTGACGCCACGTGACCTACAACACCAATTCACTTTCCCCACTAAATTTAGCGGGGAAAACGACGCCACATGGCTTCGTATCACGTCACCCATGAACAAATTTAGTTTCTCCGCTAGATTTAGTGGGAAAACTGACCTCACGTGACCTCAACACCAATTCAGTTTCCCCACTAAATTTTGCGGGGAAAGTGACGTCACATGACATTGTGCCACGTCACCCATGAACAAGTTCAGTTTCTCCGTATTTAGCGGAAATTTGACGCCACGTGACCTCAGCGCCATTCTGTATTGGTGTTGGAAACTGAACTGGTGTTGATGTCACGTGGCCTCGATTTCCCAACTAAATTTAGTGGGGAAATTGTGGGAGGAGCGGAGGGGAGAGGAGGCTAGGGGGAGGAAGAGCAGAAAAGGAGGAGGAGAGGTACGGAGGAGGAGGAAGGGCATACCCTCCCCTCTGTCCTCCCCCCCCTCCTCCTCAAGAGCTGCGCTCTTATTTCGCATTATAGGGATTTGTAAACGTCTTTCAATTTTTTCAATCGGGCAATCAGAGCTCGGCGTTCTGACATCATACCAACCCCGTGTACAAGATGCAGACGAACTTGCACTCCGCACAGTCACTGACAGCTTAAAGAACGCAGGGCGTGGTGAGTTTCAAACATCTTATTATCCGTCCGTAGCCAGTGAGATCGCGCTCATTGGCCTATGAAAACACCAAACCACGAATCAGAAAGCGGGAGTAGGGCACATCAGAACTCAACATAATAAAACCAGAACATGGAACAAGAAGGAAACACATAACACCGTGTGAGACGATGTTATGTGTGCCCTTGTTGCGTGTCTCTGGCTCTTATTTTGTTGATTAATATTCACCAGCTCGTCTGTGCCCTAACTCTTCTTTCAATTACAACTCACGACTCGCGTTTATTAAAGAAACACTGAAACTGGGCAAACAATATTTTCAAGGGCCTAGGTAGGGACACGCGTTTTGTTTTTATTAATTTTTCACTGAAAAAGTCTATTTCGCGCATTATTTACGCCGTTGGACGCAATTTAGGAGGAGGTCACGGCCCGCTGTAAGCCCCGCCTACAAGTTCAGTGGCGCCGCCCATTACTAACGGTTGGCTTGGCTGTTCGGCCCAGCATACTCGCAAGCTCTATAAAGTCCCCTTTCGCCACATCCGGTGCGCCTCGCCTGTCGTCTGACACCGCCTGCTAGTCGTGCGACCAGACGCGCGGCAGCCTGCGGCATCGTCTGCAACATCCGTTAAACACGGCCATGAAGGCGCCGCGTTCGCGTCCGCCGTCGCTTACGTCCGACACCTTCGTCTAAAACCGTCTGCGATAGCCCGCAAGACGCCACCATAAAAGCGGCGCCCTCTACTTCTGTTTCAGCTTGAGTCCAGATGCAGGCGATGCTACAAGCGCGAGCTCCGGGCTTTCAGCGTTCCTGCTGCGCATGCACTTCGTGCAGAGCAAACGCACGTTCAGGGTCACGTGTCTGCAATTGTAGCATCGGCTGCGTTTCGACACAAGCTGAAACGAAGTATAGCGTTCCATCGTGCATGAGCCACGGTACTCAGGGTGCCTCAATGTCCTTCTGTTTAGGGTGATGCCACCCTTTGTAGTACCCGATGCCGACAGCACGCGCTCACGGGGAAAAATACAAAGAAATCGACGAAAACAAAATGTCGCCATAGCACAGTCAGCGCCACAGACGCGTGCAGGGACACGCTCTTTCACGCGCTTCTGAACAAAAAAGGAAAATAAAAGTGTGGGACAAAATGGCCGGATGACTCCACCCCAAGCAAAGCGCACATGAAGGCACCTTACACGGTACAATACAAGCGTGTGTCAGCGTCTGTTGGTGTGTGGTAAAAGGCGACCGGAAGGGACTAAAAAAGTTATAAAAATAAATATGCAGTCTTCAATATTTTGTTCTTGCTTGTTGTTGTTGTTGTTGTTTGTTTTTTGCATAGCGTTTGCCAGTAAAGTGGGCAAGATACATGACGCACAAGGAAAATTCGACAAAAGATTGGCTCTATACTTCGTTTCAGCTTAGGTCCAGACGCAGCCGATGTTACGAGCGCGAGCGTGTGGCCCTGAACAGTGCTTGCATTGCACGAGCGCGCGTGCTTGGCAGGGACGCTGAAAGCCCGGAGCTCGCGCTTGTAGCATCGCCTGCGTCTGGACCCAAGCTGAAACGAAGTATAGCAAGCTGGCGGGGCTATGTTGCGCTGGACTCTGCAGGAGACTAGGAAGAGGGAAGTGACGTAGGTGTGAATGAACGTATTCTCGCATCGCGAAACTCGCCGTCATCAGCGACTCCACCAATCAACATCCAAAGAGCGTTGTTGACGTCACTTCCCTCTTCCTAGTCTCCTGGGAGTCCAAAAGCGCAACATAGCCCCCAAGGTGCGCTGCTGAAAACTTGGGAGCTACGGGCCTCTTTAAACAGAACAGAACGGCAACATACCTGAACAAATCTGATGCGACGCAAACATCCGATTGGTTCAAGCGAAATGGCTCGCAATTTCTTACGGAATGGAATCCATTGTCGCAGTCCCAACTGTTGCACGACTCTCAAAGTAGCGGGGCCGCTTTTACCGGAACCGACATATTCATTCAGCATCATATCGCAGAAACGAAACAGATGAGGCCAGATCGAGCAAGACTTACGCTAGTCCCGCTACGAAAACAAGCACCCGGCACAGCGCTTCTGAAGGCATGCACTTGTGACAGTTGTTCTGCTGCAAACTACGTCGGATGATGGAGATCTTCCTATATAAACAACTCGGCGAACACGAAACGACTAGCACTCAACAAAAACAAACCAGCTCAACGAGCTTCGCGGTTCGTGAAATCGCTGGCCGAAAACGCCGGCAGCAATGTTTGTTATCGTTTGAAACCAAAGCGGAAAACATGACCTCGTAACTTTTTTAAGCAATAATGGCTCTATCTATATAGATTATTTCTCAAGTATAGAAAGAAATGTCGAATAAAAGACTACTGCAGGCACGGAAAAACAATTTTACAACTCAACATTCCACACGTCAGTTATCTCTCCAACCAATGAGAGTCCCAAAAATGATGCTTAGCATAGCTACGCTTGTGGGCGGGACTAGAACGGGCTACCTCCACCAAAGTTGCGTCTGACGGCGTAAATATTGCGCTTTTCTTTTTTCTCGGGGAAAAACCCATAAAAAAATAAATATGTGTCCCATATTTAAACGTCTAAAGACAGAGACATAAGAAAATAGATGCTTACAGGGACACGGGGTTACGTCGTGTCCTGTCAAGGATCTGTTATACTTCGACGTTGGGAGCAGCGAACGTAGCGCAGCGCAGAACGTGGGCCTTCTGATAGGCCGGCGAGCAGGAACTCAATATCTTCGAGCAGTCGGTATCGGTGTCCGCTCCCGCATTTCCGCTGCAGGTTTGCGACGCCTTCGACGTCGTCCGTATCACGAGCCTTTTGTTTAGCATGCATTTTCTTACTGTCCCAGTTTCTAAGCGTTTCACTTCACGAATGTACAGCCAAATAGCCCGGCTGTGCCGTGCAACTCATATAAGGCCTTTAATTTACCCTTTTAATTTCATTGTTTGATTGCTTTCCTGGTGTTTTGTTTTGAAGCTGCCGCCGACCGCAGATCATTTCAAAAAGTCGCCTGTCGTGCACTTCTCTATACTCTGTCTACCGGGGCTTTGAAAGGCCTGCCGAGCATACGCAGTAGCTCGGTTGTACGGAATATTGCACCTGTTGCAACCGTCCAAAGCTCAGCAACCCAGCGTTTTCTTTTTTCTTCTTTCCGTCTGTGCTAATAAGCGCTCTAAAGGTTCTGCACAACATTAAGAGTCGATGAATCCTGGTGGTGACCCAGCTAAAAGTGATCCCACAGTTTTCGCGACTCCGAGTTTTCGTGACACGTCGATTTCGTCTTTTATTTTCCCCTGTGTTGTATTGTCACTGATACAAAAACAAGACCTCACGATATAAAATGGACCCGAACAAAAGTGAACCTAATCATCTTTCGTTCCGGGGCAATGATTTCGCTGACTGATCGGATGGATCCCGACAAGAGACCGCTCCCATCGATCGACGGGGCAGGCACCGACCAGCGCCTGGTTGATTTTCGCCGTTGCTCTTCTGCATGGCGTTGTTCAACGTACGGCGCGATCCAATTTGCATCCACCTTTCGACGTCGCCAGACAACTGATGCATTCTTCCATGGGGCCTGAGAGCCGAGGCCCCTGCACTCCTGTGTCATCGGTACTTGCACGCCGTAATCTGTCCCATCGCCGTCTCTGGCTAATTTAATGATACCGCAATGAACATTCCCGCAACATTGCATCTATACGGATGTTGGACTCCTGCGTGTTGTGGAAGTTAGTGCCAACTTTGTAGTATCGCTCACCTCTGTTACCAGTATATCAGCTAGTTTCCACCAGAGAACGCCAGTCGGATGCCACACCAAAACCACTATCATGCCATACTTGTG
>JAZHYW010022815.1:0-82564 GCA_037355805.1 Ixodes ricinus | reverse complement strand
CCCGCATGAATCATTTTAACCCTTTTGCATAGGATACATCGCATTCGAAATATGTTCACAGAAATATTCTGTTTTCCATACCGTCACCTTACAAGTAAGCGATTCGCAAAGCATTATGGCATTCAAATCGTATGGCTAATCGTTAGGCTATAGCTGAACGGCTCTTCTCGAGACGCATAGTACAAAACGTTTTTTGCCGCAGAATCAGTCATCGCACCTCAATGCGATCCCATGCTCGGTAAAGCTTTATTCTGGAGCTTTGTTCCCACAAGATGGTAATTGGTTAAACTATCTAAGATAACCGCAGCAACAAAACACGGACCATTCAAAGGCCAGAGATTGCCTTCGCCCTCCTTAGAAAGTCGCAAAGGGAGATCCTGCCATCGGCAAACTAATCCTGCAACGATTTTTTTTTTTTTTTTTAATGTGCGTGTGCGGTGATGCGTGGCTTGGGGGCTTTCTTACCAGGCACAGATTTTTTTCTTCATTTCAGTCGTGAATCATCGGATGCAAATTATGCTCATCTGGCATGCCCTGTGAGGATATTGAATTATTTACAGCCGGTGTCGGAGTGATCGTACAGATCTACCATAATTGTAAATTTGCCTATGTGTCGTCCGCCATGCCGTGGATTGGCATGCACTCTAGATGTCATTCTCCAAGTAGCATTTCAAGGCGTAATAAAGCTTCAGGTGCCTGGACTTCATAATGTCATTTGTTCCTCTATTTCGGTTTCCAGTGAGTGTATGCTGAAATTATTGCTTTTCCCTAGCCTGATCATGTACAAGGTTAAAATGAGAAAAGCAGTTTTGAGAATGGTCAAAAACAGAAAGTATGTTTTTAGTAAGTTTGAAATGGGAGAAAGTTTAAAATGAGAAGAAAAGTCTTTTTGAGAACGGTCAAAACCAGAAAGTATGTTTTGAGAAAATTTGAAAGGAGAAAGGTTAAAATGAGAAAAGTCGTTTTGAGAATGGTCATAACGCGAAAGTTCGTTTTGAGAACGGTTTAAGTGAGAAAGGGAGAAAAGCGAAAGTTGTTTTGCGCAGGGTTGAAATGAGAAGGTTAAAACGAGAAGGTAGAAATGCGAAAGGGTTCAAATGAGAACCACCCACGCTACGGCTGCGGCACCTCCGATTATTAGACGATACCCGCCGTTTCTTCTTTGCAGCCGGAAAGACGGACAAGGAAGCGAAGACTCCGTTCTTTCTTTGACCTAATCGTGTCAGCTATCGTCGCAGGTGGCGTGCTGTGCGGCAAAGGGGTGGTTCTCATTTGAACCCGTTCGCATTCCTACCTTCTCGTTTTGACCTTCTCATTTCAACCCTGCGCAAAACAACTTTCGCGTTTCTCCCTTTCTCACTTAAACCGTTCTCAAAACGAACTTTCGCGTTTTGACCATTCTCAAAACGACTTTTCTCATTTTAACCTTTCTCCTTTCAAATTTTCTCAAAACATACTTTCTGGTTTCGACCATTCTCAAAAATACTTTTCTTCTCATTTTAAACTTACTAAAAACATACTTTCTGTTTTGACCATTCTCAAAACTACCTTTCTCATTTTAGCCTTGTACATGATCAGGCTAGGGAAAAGCAATAATTTCAGCATACACTCACGGAAAGCGAAATAATGGAACAAATGGCATTATGAAGTCCAGGCACCTAAAGCTTTATTACGCCTTGAAATGCTACTTGGAGAATGACATCTAGAGTGCATGCCAATCCACGGCATGGCAGACGACTACATAGGCCAATATACAATGATCGTAGATCTGTACAATCACTCCGACACCGGTTGTAAATAATTCAATATCCTCACAGCGCATGCCAGATGAGCATAATTTCCATCCGATGATTCACGACTGAAATGAAGAAAAAATTTGTGCCTGGTAGGAAATCCCTCAAGCTACGCATCATCGCACCCGCACAATTAAAAAAAAACAAAAAAATCACCGCAGGTTTAGTTTGTTAACGACAAGATCTCCCTTTGTGACTTTCTAAGGAGGGCGAAGTCATTCTCTGGCCTTTGAATGGTCGGTGTTTTGTTGCTGCGGTCATCTTAGATAGTTTAACCAATTACCATCTTGTGGGAACAAAGCTCGAGAATAAAGCTTTACCGAGTATGGGATCGCATTGAGGTGCAATAACTGATTCTGCGGCAAAAGACGTTTTGTACTATGTGTCTCGAGAAGAGCCGTTTGGTATGCCTAACGATTAGCCATACAATTTGAATGGCATACTGCTTTGTGAATCATTTGTAACGTGACGGTATGGAAAATAAAATATTTCTGTGAACATATTTCGAATGCAATGTATCCTATACAAAAGTGTTGAAATGATTCATGCGGGGTGGGCACAGGATCGTTGGCCGCTTCCTGCTGGGGCCATAAGCTGGACGCTTGGCGAAAGCGACGGCGAGAAATCTGGCGGCCGCGATTGGCCAACGCCACACTTGACCTTGGCGCCGGCCAATCATAGCCGCCGAATTTCTCGCTGACTTTTCCGCCAAGTGTTCAGATTAGGCCCCTGGTGGTGCTCTTGAGTGGTGGCGGCGGCACTTTGTGAGCGACGAGGTGCACAGTATAGAGCGAGAGACCCGCCGCGGCTGTTGCTAAAAAAATTGGGTTGTGTGTATGTTTATACAGCCTAGAACTTGGTCTGCCTCCAAGGGCGACGAGTCTCCCAGCTGTAGATGAGCAATTTAGCCAGTGCAGTATAAACCGCTAGCCTGGGGTTTTTAACGTGCACCACGCAGTAGTGATACACGACCGCACGCCGGTACGATACTCATCCAGATCGAAACGGGCAGGGGCGGGAATTGAACCCAGTATCCTGTGTTCTGCAGCGCGAGCTTTCGCTCCACGTGCTCCGAGCTGGTGTGCGCTAGACCACTCGGCCACCGATCCCCCCCGGCTGTTGCTTTGTGATGCTGCCGCTGCGGGCAGTAAGCGATCGCCAGTTAGCCTTGGTGTGGAACATGACATTTAAGGGCTGTATATACTCCGACGTTGAGCGCAGTGAACGCGGCGTAGCGCAGAACGCGCGCCTTTCATTGGCCGGCAACCAGGAACTCGAGAGCTGTGGCCAATCAATATCTGCGCGCGCTACGCTACGCTGCGCCCGTCGACGTTACGTTGGAGTATAAACGTGCCTTAAGTGTCCGCATCGGTGCACGCTGGCAGAGGTAGTCCACGAAAATGGATCGACGAACATGTTAGAATTGTAATAATATGTACAA
Organism: Ixodes ricinus; assembly: GCA_037355805.1. Classification (NCBI taxonomy): domain Eukaryota; kingdom Metazoa; phylum Arthropoda; class Arachnida; order Ixodida; family Ixodidae; genus Ixodes; species Ixodes ricinus. The sequence continues at coordinate 79,330 of JAZHYW010022815.1, read as the reverse complement.
TGGCAGCTCTGGCGGGATTTTCGTTTGTTTGTGTGTACTGCGCTTGTTTTGTTTTAGATCTGGTTATTTTTTTATCAAATAACAATTGCCATGGAGTAGCCGGCACTGCAATTAACAGTGCCATCATCTCCATTATTTTTATTAATTTATTTTTAACACAGAAAAAGAGAGACTGTTTGAAATTCCAAGAGCACACTAAAAAAGGTTGAAACGCCACTTACGAGTTTTGAGACAGAGTTTAATTAAACAATAAAGTTTTAGGTGAGAGCGGGCTCAACCGAGAAGGGCATAAATAAGAAAAGGCTAAAGCGCAAAGAGCGTTAGGCGATTGGTTTGAAATACGGTGTTCAAATGAGAACGTGTTCAAACGAGAGAGTCGAAACGCGAAAGGTTAGAACGCGAAGGGCGTTTTGGGAATGGGTTCAAACGAGAAGGGTTCAAAAGAGAATGGGTACAAATGAGACGGGTATAAATGAGAAAGGGTTGAATAGCGAAAGGTTAAAACGCGAAGGGCGTTTTGCGAATGGGTTCAAACGAGAAGGGTTCAAATCAGAATGGGTTGTTTCGAGATACACCCTTCGTTTCACTACTCGACCCAGTCGAGTTCCTAAATCGGCTACCGTACGAATGCTTCCGGGGAGCCGGTTAGCCGGTTGCAGGCGAGCAGGGAAACGGTCGCTGCACGGAAGCGCGGCGGCGTGGACTGGCGCGGCGGAGGGTACGGGTCAACTTGCCGTTTTCGGCGGCTGTCTCGCGTATCGAAATGAATGCTTACGAAGTGCGACCTACCATTAAAGGTAGGCGAATTTTTTTTAACTTCTATTCGATTGGGCATTTCGTTACGACTGTGTACCCCTTTTCAGTTGTGCTGTCTGTAAGCAGCATCAATGCGTTAGTGGACAAGGCCCACTAAATGTCCTGCCTGTTGCTTGAGGGCGAAAGTGTTCTTGAAGTGGCACACGTGTTCTGTAGAATCAGGCTGGATAAGGATTGCTACACGTTCATTGGATTCGTACTCCAAACATCGGCACTCATTTCGTACCCGCACGAGCTGGGTGGAAGAAACGTCGGTGACACATCGAGCTCCTGCAAAGCATGGGTGAAGGAACATGCCGTGTATCATTACTTGGCTAGGTTGTATGTACCTACCGGCCAGCGTGCTGTGAAATCGATCGAGCTCGCGGCCAGAGCCGGGAGCGAAACAACTGGAGCACTCAGACAGTTGCGTTTGATTGCGTTTGACTGCGTTTCGGCTGCGAGAAACCAGGACATTCCTGCTGCTTATATCGCGTGCAAACATGATTCCTTGAATTGGATTCCGCGCTTCATACGAAGCACAGATGTACCGGTGTCTCGCTCGCTTTTGGTTCTCAACATAACGCAGTTAAACGCACTCATGACCGCAAGTGTCTCAACCGGCCTTTAGAGATCGCGATTTGCGATGAACGGTGAAGTGAAGCGCCTTTTTCCAAATATAATCGGTCGTCTCCCGTTGTTATCGTAGCTCAGGAATAAAGAAAACAAATTCTCGTGGATTCTCGTGGCTCAGTGGTAACATGCTCGCTTCCCAAGTCGCGAGTCGCAAAATCAATACAATGCAACTAATCTTTTTTTTTCTTTTTTACGTTTTTGAAGCACAGGTTTTGTAACTTTTCTGCGATGTCGGAATTTTTGAGCGACGAATATTAAAGCTTGTTGATAACATTTAATTTCATTAACTAATATCAGACCATTCAAAGGCCAATGACAGTTCGTGTACAGCATCGCTGTTTTTCTTTTTGTAAAGAAAGGTTATGCAAATATTCCTGTAGCTAGGTGTATTAGAGTTGTAGAATTGTTTTATTTGGGCTCCTACAAGATAAGCAGATAGGTTACAAAAATAAAAATATTACTTGCTAATACGAGTGCAGCTACTTGCATCAGCAATCTTTAAAGTAAAATAAATAAAGCCACGTAACATTCTCACATTTATGCAGCTGCTGGTTGCTTAAATACCACTAAGCTGTGAATGATGTTTGCATTAAAATAGTCAGTGAAATTTTATGGCTTGTTACTATCTGTAAATTACTGTTTCAAGTCTATTAGCACTCAGGTCTACTTGCATTGCGTGACGCCAACTTGTACATACATTTTTAACCCCATTGATCAAATAATATTGAAGCTGTATGAGAAAGGTACTGCCACGCAGGGTGAGACTGTTCACATTTTATGAATCATGTTGGAATGCTTCTCTTTGGGGTAGATGTGGTAGCTGATATTTGGGTCGGTCGCGTAACTGCGGCATTGCGGCTCCGAACAGTACTTTACCATTGCTCCCTGAGCTCGACAGCTGCCGAAGCCGATCCACGCCTGTACTGATCAAGCTTCAAACACAGAAAAAATGCGAAAGTACCGATTGAAGGGCTTCCGAAGGCCCCGACCAAAGCAAGGCGGAATAGCTGGCCTTATCACGTGATCCTCCATCCTACGTCACGGTCGAGCGATCGCAGCGCTCCAATCGGTCCCGCTCGGGGCTATTATAGCAAACCCGTTGTGCCCTTTGTACCCGACGGCGGCTCGAAACGCGATGCCTGAACAACGGGCGGCATCAAGTGACCAGGACTTCTCCATGCCATGCCAAAGGTCCCACGGCCACCTCCGATTCCTAAAATAAAATTGATGGCTCTTCACCGTAACGTTTGTGCTGCCTCTCTAACATATTTTTTGTCGAAAAACAAATTTCATGGGGTGATGGCGGTTTGAACTAGTAAAAGGGGTTAGAACTACGAGTCATTCAATAATTGATGAAAAGTAAGATTTGTTTACGGAACACTGGAATATTTTTACCTAAAATGCCCCTCCCCCTTTGTAATACCCACGAGGGGTATTACAAAGGGGGGGGGGGACATTGGCAAGAAACACAATACAATAATGCCACAAGAGAAAAAAATGAATTCAATGGGCGTATCACAGGTGCAGGTAACCAATAACAGCTTCGGCGAATTTTTGAGGGTCCGTTATCGTGACAACGGCTTCTGGTAACATGTTCCAATTTTTAATGGCGAGCTGCAAGGGTGCAAACTTGTAAATATTAGTCCTGGAAATGTCTAGGTGAAGTTTGCAGGAGTGGTCAAGTCGGCGAGAAATGAAAGAGGCAGGTATGCAATAAATAGACTTACGAGATGGAGAGTGATAGAAAAGTTTATGAAGTAGTTTTAGTTGGCATACAGCTCTACGTTCTCTTAGAGGAGGAAGGTTGAGAATTGACTTCAAAGAGGTAACGCTTACAGAGTGGTTATAATTCCTTAGGATGAAACGTGCAGCTTTATTTTGGATGGATTCTAACTCTTTTTCAAGGAAGACTTGGTGGGGGTTCCAAATGGCAGAAGCATACTCTAAAATGGGGCGTATTAAGGCGTTATAAGCTACAAGTTTAGTTTCTTCAGACGCGAGATATAAAGTACGACGCAGAAAACCAAGAGATTTGTTAGCTTTAGCGGCTATATGATTGATATGACATTCCCAAGAGAGGCTACTGGTTAGAAAAACTCCTAGGTATTTATAATTCATAACTTTTTCTACACAGGCGTTAAATAAAGTGTAATTGAATACAGAGGGAACTCGTTTAGTGCTGAATACCATGAACTTAGTTTTGTGAACGTTAATCTTCCATCTGCCATTTCCGACACCAAGACTCAATGCTAAAAAGGTCATCTTGCAAGGAAATACAATCTGCTATATTAGTAATTCTAGCATACACAACACAGTCATCAGCAAACAATCTTAAAGTTGAGTTAATACAATCAGGCAAATCATTAATATAAAGCAGAAATAACAATGGTCCCAGCACGGTTCCCTGTGGTACACCTGAGCGTACTTCCATTGATGAAGAGGCCTGATTATCAAGAGAAACATACTGCGTTCTAGATGTTAAATATGATTCTACCCATCTTATAACGCCTTCGTCAATACGGAAGGAGAAAAGTTTTTGAATTAGCCGCCAATTGGGGAACTTTATCAAATGCTTTGGAAAAATCGATGAACATGGCATGGGTATCTGTCCTGGCCTGTAAGCTTCTATGAATGCCAGTAGTTAATTGAAAGAGCTGTGATTCACATGAAAGGAACCGCCGAAAACCGTGCTGGTTAAAAAAACAGTAGATTATTGCAAGAAAGGTAATTCATTATCTGTGAAAATAGTAACATGTTCCATCGGTTTACTAGGCATGCTAGTCAAGGAAATGGGTCTGTAAATTTGTTAAACACATTTTAGATCCGTTTTTGAACACTGGAGTTATTTTAGCATGTCTCCAGTCAGCTGGAACATCGCCGGAATTAAGAGACTGATTAAACAAACTGGATAATAAAGCACACGACACTTCATTTGTTAGTTTCAAAAGTTTGGTTGAGATTCCGTCAGGACCAGGGGCGGAATTGAAAGGAGATTGTTTATTAATTTTTCAATACCAGCCGGTGAGACATCAAACCTAGCCATTTCATCGGCAATTTCATGTGAAGAGGGCAGCGAGGGCAACGGAAATATTTCCTCCGTGAACATGCTAGAAAAAACACGGCTCAAAGTCTCACACGCCTGAGATTCCGTTAGCTCATTTCCGTCAGAATCGGTGAATTTGGTTGGTAGAGTTAGCTTTTGTGGAGTTTGTATAGTTCGCCAGAACGTTTGAGGGTTAGTTTTTAGAAGATTTTGAAGATCGTAATTGAAATACTTGTGCTTAGATTTTTCTACCTCATACTTGTACTTTGAAGCACATTCATGATATTTCGTCCATCTGTCAGAAGACCCTGATAACTTGGCGGCTCAAAAAAAAAAAAAAACGTTTCCTTTGTTGGAATCTTATGTCTATTTTTTTTCTATTAAGGCCACGGTCCCACTGAATGTGGCAGTTTAGGTACTTTTTGGTAGGTCATTACTCATCTCCTTTTAAGCACTGTTTTGTGAGATTGATGTCATTCGAAAGGCAATGCAATCCTCTTTCATTTGATATTATGTATGTATTGGTTTATACTGTTCATGCGCATTTGTAGCGTTGTGAATATGATGGCGCGGACCCTCACTTGCTCCGCTGGTTCATGTTTTATGAACGATTCATTAAAGATAACACGGTTCCAATAGAGCAGTTTTGTTAAGATGATGTCGGAGCAGAATGTAACGGTATACTTTTTTGGTATTTGCACTACTTTGTTTTTTACAGCTCTCCAAATATTGCCCTAAAATTGACATTTTTCAGCACAAATATACTTTTAATGGCAAGCGCTAGGGCAATGAAATTAGCTACAGATGTAGTGATTATAATTGGTAATATGCAGAAAAAAATTAATGTTGTGTAATATTTTTTTGTTTAGATATTCTATATCAAACGTAGCACTTTTTTGTGCTTCGAGTCATCGTAATTCAAATGCCGCTGAGTAAATAATTAAACTATGGTAAAATCGTTTATAACATTTAGAACTACAATAGTTGCCCAAGAGGTGGACGGTGGCTTTTTTTTATTTTCAAAGTCATAACGCTCCGGGAGCCCTTCAAACTTACCTGTTTTTGACGCACATCTTTTTTGGACATCAAACAGATTTATTGGCATCTAATAACATTTATTCTATGGAATAGATATACATTGCGATGTATTAGATTTTACCAATGATCTTGCTTTGGTTTCTTGATAGTTGTAGAGCTTAGCTAATTTTAAAAACAATTAAAAACTGTTTGGGGGTTCTGTTGTGCTACCTGGCGGATGGCAGACAAAACTGCTGATTTCCAAGTTCAAACAATTTTCGAGGGCGGCGTTGGCGTCTGTATCATCATCAATCTCCGTGTCGTTTCACCTTCACATTTAGAAAATATATTTGAAGATTTACTATCGATAAATGAACGGTTTAAGTACTGGGTCAGGTTAATAAATCTAAGACAAATAATTACACAAGCGTAGCGTGATATAAAGTGTTCATTATTCGATATAATTGAAATCAATAAACGATAAAGACGAAGAGGGAAAGAATACACCCGAGTTCACTTCATGCCTAGAGTCACTAAATGAGCTGCGTTTAAAGTATCGGCACTCCGTTCCCCAAAATTGTTTTGGGCGCCGCCATTTTGGGTCTTGCGCAGAGCAAACACAACTGCCGATCGTCATGATCCAAAAGTGCAACATACTCTGCATTAGATGCGGTGCTAGGAAGCTGATACAATATTGCTAGGCTCTGTCGCGGGTTGTTTAAACATTCGTGGAGGACGGAAAAGCGTTTCCTGTGATTTTAGATAAAGCTTCGGATAACTGGCAACCATGATTGTAAGCCACAATATGGCCAAGTGTCGTTACTCTGAAGCATAGCTAATTTACTGGCACTAGCGGGAACAATGAGGAAGAGGCAGGTGTCAAAAGGTAGTGGCTTGTGGAATCCACGGGGCTCACGTCATGGACCCTCCAGGTATTACAAGCTTCTCGAACAAGGGCATGAATAGTGTCATTAAATAAGCTACGCTTCAGAGTAGCGACACTTGGCCATATTGTGGCTTAAAATCATGGTGTCCAGTTATTTGAAGCTGTATCTGAAATCACAAGAAACGCTTTTCCGTCCTCCACATTAAACAGTTTGCGACAAAGCAAAGCAATATTACATGAGCTTCCTAACACCGAATCTAATGCTGAGGAAGTCGCAATTTTGAATCATGACGATCGGCAGTTGCGCCTGCTCTGCCGTTGGCTCTGCACAAGCACCAAAATGGCGGCGTCCACAACACTGTCGAAAAAGAGAGTGCCGATACTCTAAGCGCAGCTCATTTATTGGCCTCTACTTCCCGCGAACCTCCTTTCCCTGACTGAAACTGAAACTAAATATGAATAATACACCATTATTTTAGCTTATTTAGTTTTAACCACCTACACATAATGAGAGGAGGAAGCGGCCGGGTAGGAGAAACGCGGGTTTTATGTGCGACTGTTTCTAATCAACGTTAGTTCTAACCGTCTCAAAAGAAAGAACGCGCGAGCTTGCGCTAATTAAAAAAGAGACGGTAAAAAAAAAGAGGTGACACGCTGTGTTCTTTGTGATTGTGCGTCTAATTGCAAATTGTTGTGTGTATGTTTATACAGCCGGAAGTTAGTCTGCCTTAGTGGGCGTCTGGTGTCTCAGGTGTACATGAGCAATTTAGCCAGTGCGGTACAACCGCAAACCTGGGGTCTTTAACGTGCACCACGCAGTAGTGATACACGACCGCACGCCGGTATGATGCTCTTCCACATCGAAACGGGCAGGGGCGGGTGGGTTCTGCAGCGCGAGCTTTCGCTCCACGTGTTCCGAGCTGGTGTGCGCTATACTTCGTTTCAGCTTGGTCCAGACGCAGCGATGCTACAAGCGCGAGCTCCGGCTTTCAGCGTCCCTGCCAAGCACGCGCTCGTGCAGTGCAGCACTGTTCAGGGCCACACGCTGCGCTCGTAGCATCGGCTGCGTCTGAACCCAAGCTGAAACGAAGTATAGACATGCACTCGGCCACCGATCGCCCCCCCCCCCCCTTATATAAGTATTTGAAGATCGACGATGGACGTCGATCGTCTCGAGGTAATGTAACGTAATAACATTATATAATTAATAAACATATTGAAGGACTGAACGACTCAATTTTTCAATTCTTGAATTGTAATATGGCGGTAGCCTATTGTACTTACTGTTGATGAAGAGCAATATGAGGTGACGAAGTAATGATTAAATTATCAGGCTCTATAAGGACGACGATATTAGTGGGTGTCGAACCACAACGTACAGTGCCAGACTTGTTTCAAGTATCGTGTACCCAAAGACCTTTCTTCACCCGCAACAGAATATGGTAGAATCAATGAGGATGCTGCTTTACAACTGTACGTGGAACAGGAAAACTGCAATGTGCAGAAGTGCGGCTTATTCGTTAATATAAAGGACGGATTTCTAGCAGCATTCCCTGATTGACTACTTGGAACAAATGGCCTCATTGACGTAAAGTGTCCCCGTTCCAAAAGATTCTTGAAGACTACTGAAACCGCAAAGGAGTATGAGGCGAAAAATAAGAAATAGGAGCCTGGTGTGAAAGGTCCAAATCACCACCATAGCCTCTACTACCAAATACAAGGGCAGTTACACAATACACAAAGAGAGTTTTGTGATTTCGTTATATTTACACTCAAGGGCATTGATATCCAACGTCTTCAGAGGGATGACACCTTCTTGTCAACCAACATAGAGCCTTTTTACTCAAGTTTTACATGGAAGGCCCGACTTCCGCTGAAATTCCTCACGTACACAAGTTGTCCGACCGAATAATCTGCCATTACTCCCGATCTGGGAGTCTCTCAATCTTCATTCATGGCCATAGTATCATATGAGATCGAGCGGTGTGGCTCTTCGTCCGCCGAACATATTGTTTCGGCGGGTGTTTTTACCGTGTAAAATGAAACCGTCGTGTGCTGCTGGAACAAGAACCTGGCGATTCTTCACTGAACTGCTTCTTCCGTAAGCTTCAATTAAGAGGGCTTTTTTCGTTTCGCACACCCACTGTTCTGCTTGCCCGTTAGTTGCAGGATGGTATGGTGCACTAATGTGATGCCTGATGCCATTTTTTTTTGGGGGGGGGGGGGCTTGTTTATTTTATTTGAAGCAAGATTTGGCGCGTTATCAGAGAAAAGTATTTTTGATAGGGCAAAAGTAGGGAAAAGAGAGCGTAGAACGTCTATGACGCGTTTTTACGTCGTGGCAGGCATCGTGTAAACTTCCAACCACTTAGAGTACGCATCGACCATGACTCCGCAGATGCGGATACGTTTCGCCACCCACAGAGTGAAGAGTGGATCGTTTTCAGTTACAGTTCATGATGGCGCTGGACTCGAGGAAGCCTTCGACTCTTTCCACAAAGTTAGCTGATGTGCCAGCACTTTTGTCGAAAGTGGTAAGTGTTCGAAACGTCGACAACGTCGGTAGCCACGTGCTGTGCTTGACCCTGGACGCTTACCATTCGCTGAGAAGAAACTTGCTTGTTCGTCTGCCACGATTCGTCCGATATCAGGTCATCACCGCTACACCATCTCCCGACAAAACAGGTCGTCATTGTCCGCATGTCCATAGTTAGCAATCACGTGAACTTATAAATTCCCATACGCCCATAACTTGCCGTCGCTAAACGCCGTTCATTCATAGCGTGTTCATTGCAAATAAACGTCTTCCTATTTATTCTGATGGTTTTCATCATACTCCTCCTAAGCTGTACATACAACATTATATCGGTACTTTCGAAAATATTGCAACGGCGTTTGTTTTCTGGGAACTATAATGTAACAACCTTTACAAAATCTTCCGGATCCCATGAAACACAATATTTCGTTATGTCACTTTTCGGTCGTCATTATAATGGTGAGGTAAGTACCGTAAATTGCGAAGCAGTTTACTTGACGTCCGCTTCCACTGGTGTCTTGGAAGATTGAGTCTACTGAGCGTGCATCCCTGCAGAAGTTTTCATTGAAAGAGTATTGACACGTCAATCAACAATTGATTCCTTCTTGGTAAGATTTATTGCTAAACCCCGTGACAACCACCGAACCGCATCTCCCTATATCAGAGAACAATTTATACAAAGCCTGACATTCTCGCATACATTCGTTTGCTGGGCCACGCTATTGAGCCAGCTGAGCACAGCTGGCAGCGGCGCGAGCAAGGCCACGAGGGGAACGTGATGGTGCTCGAGCCATCCCACCGTGAACCAATGTTTCGGCCACCCCACGGGTGCGTGTCGCCATCTATTGGCTGAACTAACGCCTTGTTCAAGATGGCCGCCGTGGGACCGCAGCCCTAATGCGAATAGCATTTTAATGCGAATAGCATTCTTTGGCTACTTCACGTACTTTTCGTCTATGTATCTATCTGGCTATCTAACCTCTTTCGCCGCGGGTCGATAAATAAATAAAAAGACCGGCGCCGGCTGGGATTCGAACCGTTGACCCTTTGATCAGCAGGCAGACGCGCTAACCACAGAGCCATGAAGGCAGTCATTCAACGCACTTCTAAACGGTTGTTTATATCTTTACCATAGGACGCGCTTACAGCGCTGTCACAGCTACCGGTGCGGCGCGCTCCATGCACGAGGCCATTCCGCTCTCGTGAGGCTGAGCACGGCCGATAGCTCACCCTCTCCCGCGCTCGGGAGAGGGTGATGTAGCGGCCGTGCTCAGCCTCACGAGAGCGGAATGAGCCCTCGTGCATGGAACGCGCGCGCACCGGTAGCTGTGACAGCGCTGTAAAGCGCGTCCTATGGTAAAGATATAAACAACCGTTTAGAGTACCGTTGGTTGAGACTAGCTGAGACGCCAGAAAGTCTGGTCGGTACCATTTTGAGTGTTTGTGCGTATGGCGCGTGCTTTGCTCGCCTTCCTAAGTGACACAAACGCACGTGCTGGGCTGCGGAGATCGTGCGCAGGGCTGTGAAAGTGTCAACAAATTTAGAATCGCCTCAAGAGTGGGCTGGCGTATCAGAGTGTGCCGGCCACCTGACGAACGCGCATAACTCCGCACCGTTTGATGCTATTCGCATTAACGTAGATAATCATTCCCAAAGGATGGGTTCTGCTGATTTTGTTTCTTGTGTTGGAATGATATGTCTATTTTCACAAATTAAAAAAGTTAATTAGTCATTTTAATGAATTAGCGAACTAATTATTAATCATCGCGCATTTTCTGATGTCCGCCACCACGAGTAATGCGGTCCCGAGAAAATTATATTTGTACCTGGAATACACTAATTGTAGGAATTTTTGTCATTCTTTGCTGAAACACCCGGTATCTTTTTCTCTTGGAAGACCCTTTTCAAAAGTCAGTCAAGCAACACTGACGGTCGCCATTGCTTGGACACGAAGCGCGCGATTGGATCCGGGCCCTGGCCGAACGCTGACGTCAGCACTCGTGACCAATCCATGCTCAGAGTACGTGAGCAAGCAATGGCGGACAGGCGTTGGCGCGGACTTTTGAAAAGGGGCTAGCCACTAAAAGAATGAAGTACACTGCCAACGAACAGTTCTTTAAAGGGGCTGTGAAAACGATTTGAATATTCAGTTTAACGATTGCAATAAACACTCGTGATCAATTATCACATTTCCGTCATATGGGGGGGGGGGGTTCGCGTACCGATAGTTTTGCCCGAGAGGCAGTGGTCCCGGCAAAGTGGGAGTTGTAGATCTGAAATATGATCACCTGCTGCAAATCCAGGACAAACCATCAGACAGCGTCTTCGATGAAGACCGTTCACTGACCTGGATGGCCCAGTCCGTTGCTCAAGTGACGAGTCTTGCGACCTCGTTGATGACAACTTACCTTTTCCAGATTTTCGCAGCCGTCTTTCTTTTCATTTTTTGAACCGAAACTGAACAGCAACCCTTCGAGTGCACAAATACATTGTCGTAATATCATGAAAACCGAGTTAAATGCAAATGCGCCTCGTCCACAACTGGAAAATGTGACAAAAAACAAAACAAAAAAACTATGGCGGCTCCGAATGGCATAATGATGATAGCTAGCAAGAATTTCGTGTATGGCCTCTATATCTCACCTGTATTCCTGCTAATGTCAACTAAGTTTTAGCCCGAAGTTGCGCTTGCCCGCCGCACAAATTAATTGAACAGTTCCAGCAATAATCACGCCGGGACCGATGACAGCGACACCCGAAACTGCAAAAAAAAAAAAAAACAGCTTTTGAGTGACGTAGAGCGTGGCATCAACTGGGGCTCGTCAGGCGATTGGTCGAGGTGAACGGAGTCCACCCGTCTTCGTTATCAATCGTTAGTTCTAAAAAAAAAAAAAAAGTAATTTATATTTAACTTTAAATTCGTTTATTTTGCCATAAACAGTACATTTGTGACAGGGGCGCTGTAAAAAAAGCTGCAGGCCTGCAGCCTGACGAGTCCCAGCGCCCAGTATAAGGTAAAAGCGGCACTGGCACACAGAGACAAAAAATAACGAATATGCCCACAGATAGTGTGCTCAACTGTTAAACATAATGCGGGAGCGGTGGCCAGAGAGACTGCATGCGTCACCTGCCGGCTCACTTTGGCAGCTTATGCCGCTGTTGTTTTTTGGAGTTACACTCCCAGCTCCGAAACAATCCCCGATGCGTGACTCGGCGAAAAAAGAAAAAGAAAGGTAGCTCTTGGATTTTGTTTTTTGTTGTTTAAAGAAGGGGGTGGCCTTTATCAGGGAAACTGCAAGGTCACTGAGATGTCGTAGAGCGACTAATATAAAAACAACAAAACAAACAAGTAAAAATTTAAAGCCTGGGTGATAACGAAAGAAACGAGGAGGTCATGCGATAATTGTATCGGGGAGTGGCGACAATCGCAAGAAGAGCCGCCTTATTCTCGGCCGCATCATTGATTTAATCGCTAGACAGCTCTGATATCAGTTTCGGCCACCGCTCCCGCGTTATGTTTAACAGTTGAGCACACTGTACATAGGCATACACCTATACAGAGGAATAAACACAATAAACATATCAAGAATTAAACTTCGCAATCAACAGTACACAAAAAAGTGGTGGCTACTTATTATAAATGCTTCTTGAATGGAACGATGACTCACAGAGTGTATTTCAATATCACAGGAAAACTGAGTGTTTAATAAAAGTGGGAATTGGTGGCGATACCTTTGTAGCAGTGTTGCGGAGTTGCCACTCCGGAGTTGGAATGATTCCGGAGTCACCCCGAATTTTCGCGACCCCGGAATGGAATGGGAATGGAATGGCGGTAACGATGAGGGGAATGAAATGGGAATGGAATCAGATGCCTTTTGCCCGGAATGGAATGGGATTGGAATGGGCCCGGTTCTTCATTATTTTTAAAAAAATTTTTTTAGGGGTTGGGGTGGGGGGGGGGGGGGGGCACGTTTAGCTAAACGGAGCAAATCAGCAAGTCAGTTGCTCAGAAAAAAAAAATGCGCGGGGTAACTGCTAGCAATACAAAAAACAAGCGTCAGAGCAAAGACCAAAGGGGGAGGGGGGGGGGCGGTGGCGCCTTTCGCGGACGCGCAGACGACGGGCTTTACTGCAGGGACTCAAACCGAAAAATAAACGTTTCGGTTACGGTTACGGTTACCGCTTCCTGTTGATAACGGTTTCGTTTCGGTTTTTTACGGTTTCAATTTTTACGGTTTCGGTTACGGTTACACGTTCCTAAAAACCGGTTTATTTCGGTTTTTCCAATAATTTGTTTAATTGGAATGCTAGACAGCCGTTTTATATTAAACGGTTTAAAGTAGTCCCACATATCCAACAACGTGAAATTCAAGGAGCTTAGAAACGTCTTAATACTTCTAATTGGTCGAAAGTTGCACACGTTTCTAGCTCCAACGCTTGTTCACTACATCTACTTACATTCTATAGTTTGATACCCGAGCATACATGTTACTTCCGCTACTTGGGGATCATCGCATTCTATATTTAAAAAAATTGAAATAAATATCCCTACTTTGTTGTTGGGCAGCATTTGTAGATAACCCTAAGAAAGTTCCCACTGGGTTCTGGAAGAGCCATTCGCACCTTCTCGTTGCTATAGTTTATTTCAACCTAATACATGCCGACAAGTCTTCGCCCACACTGGCTGAAGGAGCAGAACTATGGCCATCCTCTAGTAAAATACTGCTAAGTGCAATAAAGTAATAAAATTGAGAGCTGGGCTAGTTGGTGACAGTCATACATAATATAAATGCAATAGCCCAAAAGAAGGAAGACTAAGAAGCTGAACGAACAACACAGAAACAACACAGAAAGCTGCAAAAATATGTCATGTGATGTTCGTTCCTTTCCCTAGTCTTCGTTGTTGTGCCATGTTACACCTACGTCATGTTTGCTATTTCCAAGCAATTGCCTATGGTTATCGAAGCGCACGTCTCTCGCTGGCTGATTCTGTGACGCTAGAAAAATGACGCATTTACGTATAAGAAAAAAAAAAAACGTGTGGACGCAAAAAATGAAAATAAAGTGCGGACGTACCTTATTTATACTATATATATATATATATATATATATATATATATATATATATATATATATATATATATATATATATATATATATATATATTATATACAGGGTGTTTCACGAAAGCTGGACAAATTCGACATTGAGAAAACTACGCGTCGCACCAAAAAAAGGCTTGTGTCGTTTTGGTCCTGGGCCAGGGGACTATTAAGGGAAATTATTAAAGTCCAAGATAATTAAATTGTTGATTATTTTTGCGTAATTAACTTTTTTAATATTGGGCTTAAGGGAATGGTTTCAATTAGAAAATTGCTCAGCATCGTCAAAAAACACTAAATCAACAAATTGCAAAACGATAGAAGGCACGGGAAGCATTTTACGACTTTCTGAAAAACCGTACAAATTCGACGGGTTTTAAGTTTCGGTTTGTTATCGGAGCGCATCTCCGCCCCGGCAGCACCGCGCCCCGTGGAGAGATAGTGCCGATACTGCAACCAGCCTCTGCTGCGTCGCGCGATGACAGCACAGCACAGGTTAGTTGTACTATCACTCCACGGGGCGCGGTGCTGCCGGGGCGGAGATGCGCTCTGATATATATATATATATATATATATATATATATATATATATATATATATATATATATATATATATATAATATATATAATATATATATATATATATATATATATATATATATATTATATATTTATTTATTTATTCGAAAATATGCGGATGAATGAACAGTACTTCATTGAATGAATCAATGTTTTCCGAAACCGCCGAAAGCCAAAATAAATGGCGGAGCCAGGATTTGAATTCTGGGCCTCCCATTGTCCTGTCGGGTGCTTATATTATATTATATTATATTATATTATATTATATTATATTATATTAATATTATATTATATTATATTATATTATATTATACATGCCCCGGGATACCTGGCATTTCTAATTCCGATTTATAGCTCTGGGTTTTTCCTTCTTCGTCCCATGTTTGACAGAGTTTCAGACCAAATTCCTCTTTCACCCAACTGACTTCCCTTTCTTCTGCGTGTTTGGTCGACTTTGTCGCACTGCCCAACGCTCCACTTTCCCCGCTACCCAACAGCGCATAGGCAGATGCCTCCGCGGAGTCGGTTTTGGAGTACTTATAGGGGGCTATGCGCAGGCAATCAGCGCCTCTGCCGAGGCCAAATATACCTCTGGAAAGGACTCGCTGTGTTCTGGGGCGCGTGCATTGGCGAGAAAGGGACTCTGCTACAAGCGGACAACACAGCTTTGGCTCTAGCGCTGCACCGCGGCCATGAACGAGCTTTGCTTTGGGCTATTGCCAGTGTCGTCTCTCTTCTTTTTCTTAATAAAGATATATGGGTACCGTCGGTAATGAGCTCCGCCGACCTGCCTTTGTGCGCTTGACACGCGACGGCAAGCCGGCGGGCCATCGAGTCCTCGATTTCTCGGCGCGAGACATCTTTTCCTTCTCGTGCAGAGGGCGGCGGACGAATCGAGGAAACGCCCGAACGGCTTCCTGAGGTTTTTCAATAAAGGTCAATAAATAAAGAAATAAAAAAAATGGCACAGGGAATAGCCCAAGGCAAAGCTCGTCCATGGCCGCGGCGCAGCGCGAGAGCCAAAACTCTGTTGTCCGTGTGCAGAAGTGCTCCTTTCTCGGCAATACACGCCCACCACAGCACGGCGAGTCCTCCCCGAAAGCATATCGGTCTCGGCAGAGAGGCGATTATTGCCTGCTCACAGTCCCCAACATCTACGCCGTAACCGAATCCGGAGGCATCTGCTCATGCGCAGTTGGGTAGCGGGGAAAAAGGGAGCGGTCGGCAGTGCGGCAAAGTCGGCCAAACAGGCAGAAGAAAGGGTAGCCAGTTGAGTGAAAGAGAAATTTGGTCTGAAACTTTGTCAAAGAAGGGAGGAAGAAGAAAAAAACCCAGAGTTACAGAGAGAAAAGTAAAATGCCATGTAGCCCGCCGCAGAGCCGTTTATTGAGAGTTTGGCCATACATTGGTTTGAATAGGCGAGCATCTCGGGGCCAACCAGGCCGCGAAACAGCCCCTAGAGGTGGTCGTGTGCTCTAAATTTGTGACACGACTATACTTCGTTTCACCTTATGTGCGAGCGAAGGCAAAACTGGAAGCGCGAGCACGGAAGCTCCGTGCGTTCAGGCTTTGCTCGAGCGCACGAGCTGGGGAGAAATGCAAAAAGCGCTGGTCTCGCGCTTCTAGCTTTGGCTTCGCTCGGAGATAAAGTGAAACGAAGTATAATTTGAGCCGTGCCGAGCGGGACTCCGCGTCTCAAGACGCTCGCGCACCCCACCCTTTGCACTGCTTTCTTTCAGCCAGTCTCAGGACGCTGTTCTAGCAGTGCAGACAAAGGTGTGGGCACGAGCGCGTGGCTTTGGAAAGTGCCTCCTATGCACGAGGTTTCGTACAAACAAAAGCGTTTCGCTGAGCTAGGCTCACGCGCCTGTGCCTTTGTCTTCACTGCAGACATTTGTGAGATGGAGTAGAGGTCTCCTGATTGGTCGACGCTGTGTCACAAATTTAGTTTACGCTCTAAGCGTGGGGGGAATATTCGGCGCTGGCGGCGGCCTTTGCTCCGCCTATTGTCCAAACTCTCCTAATATACGGCTCTGGCCCGCCGCCCCCTGGAGCGCCTCCAGCGAGCGAAGGACGCGAGAAATGGCTCAGAGCCGTTCTGGCGTGTGCGAAATTATGTCATCGGCTGTGTCGAGCCTCAACCCAAGAAAACCCATGCGCCGCGTGCACTCTGCTCGTGTCGATTAGGTTTAAGCGAAATCCCGACCGTAGCAAGTCCTCCACGAGGAGGCGCACCGTAGACGCCAACCTTAGAGTGCCTTCATACACACGCGCGCTTTTGCTTGAGTGGTGACATCTCAGCCATATTTACGCACAATCGTTTTTTTATGCATCTTGAAGTGCGCGCAATCCGGTGTCACTAAGCTCGAGCGCATAGCTTTGGCTAATGCATAGACGCCATTTTAGCGCCCAAGTCACGCACCGAGTGCGCGAGAGCGTCACGTGCTGGCAGATTCAGTGCAACAATGGATGTCTTCACCCTGAGACAGACAGACATGTAGGCACCCTAGCCAACCTGTCTGGGTCGGGATGGGCGCACAAAAAGTTGTCTATGTGAGACCAAGGCCAGGGTCCACGCGCGCGCATTTCCCTGGCAATGGTTGTTGCCAAGAGCTGCCTGTAAAACGGCCCCGGGTGTATTACGAAGGTCATACGGCAAAAACGGCGGCCTACTCTAAATGTGGTCAGGTTACGGGAGGAGGGATGAACCGTGATATGGTAAAAGGCTTCGGCAATGTCGAGCTTCACCATATACGCTTCAGGCGAGAGAAGGTTTACTTCGATGGCCTGGGGTAGCGGAGTAAGGCGGAACTGAGGTGCCTGGAGGTAAGGAGTAAGTGCGGCGCAGTCTCAAAGCGGGACTCGGTGGCTGACTTGGATACGAGGAAGACGGGGTTGAAGTACAGACCACGTGCGTTCGATGATGCCGCCAACATGTTGGTTTCGGCGGCATCGATCGTGGGGACCTGGTCAGGGAGAGGTGGGCGGGCCGTAAAGCAAGAAGCCTTCATGCAGCAAATGGAAAGTGCGCCGAAGTCGGGTGGCCCGTGAAAACTACATGCCTCAATAAACACTGCCCAGTCGACTTGAGGTGCCTACTGGGTCGGGTGGACTGGCGGCGGAGGTCCCTTCACTTTCGACTTGTAGGCAGTGCTACCCAAGTCCGAATCGGAGTCTTCGACGTCGCTTTGTTTGTCCGTAGTGTGTTCCTTTGTGTTGGTGGGGTTTACCTCCTCGCCATCGTACGTGCCGAAGGCGTCGTCATCGGCGTGGGGCGCGATGACAATTTCGGTCCTGCTGAGCCACGCCAGGATTCGCTCGGCGGCGGTGGCCCTCGAGTCCGGATCCAATGGGTCGTATTCCTCGGTCCAACATCAAGCACGAGCAAGAAAAAGCCGAGACGCCAGCTTCGCAAAATGCATGGGCGAGAACGTCCTCGACCGCGAAAACATCCAGGAGCAGACGACCGTGCCGTCGATTACGGCACTGGTGGGTTTTGAACATAGAGTTATTACAATAAACGCTAGAGGCTCAGCTGGCGCTAGTGTCTACGGGACTTCCGGTTGCAAATTGAAGCAGACAGCATGCAGTCTACTTTTCCAGTCTTCCTGTGTATTCCTATAAGAAAACGCGCGTGAATTTTGTCTCTTCGCCGGAAAATAACATGAATAACTTCTGTTATTTCGGTTGTACCGGATAGGATGTACCTTTATTAATATTGTGAAAATGTAATGGCTTTAGTTACAGCATTTTTTTTTACCACTGAACGATGTTAAACTTTGCTATATTTCAGGCCCAAACCTCTGTTCCATGGCAGGTATGTAGAAACGAGCGACGATTCTAAGCAAAATAACGATCGAAAGTAATCTAGAGTATGTTCAAAGTCCGCCAGTATTCCGTTGGTGCTTATATATTGCTAACATGCCCGTCCTGTCACTATATGAAAATGACCCCGTCGTGTATCTTTACGAGTGGTTAAAAAAAAAACACGTTCGAAACGTAAAGAATAAAGTACGTGGGCTACGAAAGGTGTGTTTTCCTATTATTTCCTATGTCGGGCAGTTTTTATCGGGCACCTGTTCTTTAGCTTCTCTCTATTTGCAAAGATCTGGAGCTTGCGGGTGATGATTTGAACCCGGAACAAGCATCTTCGCACATATTCATGAGCAGAAAGAATAAAGCAGTACTTATTTATTGAAAATCGAACTATATTACGTGACTTTCAATTTATTTTGATCGTCTGCAAGCACGAGGAGTTACTTATCCAGTGTCACTGCGTAGTTCTTGCCGTCTCTCTTGGTTTTCCACATGTCCTTCGTTCGTTTGGCACGTATATCCTCCATACTGGAAAGCGCCGACGCCGTGTTCGCGCTAACAGTGTCCGACAGTGCATATATATACATGTACGAAGCGGTTTTAACACCGTTTTACATGCCACAATTTTAAAATAAAAACGCCGTAACTGACCAATTATTTCATCTACGTGACTGGGAAATGTTCCAATGTGCCTAGTACGTACGAATTATTCGTGATATTAGCTCTTATAATCGAGCGCAGAGAGGAAATTCACTCGCTTTTTTCCATAGAAATACATTACCGGAAGTCAATTTTCGACTGCTTGCTGTCTGCTTCAATTTGCAACAGCACACTAGCGCCAGTTGAACCTCTAGCGTGCATTATAATAACTCTGTGGTTTTGAAGACCCAGGGTAGCTGCCAGACTCACAGTTAGGGGAGCCTCTTGAACTTGGTGCCTGGGTGGTAGCTGGTGTTCGCAGGAGCACGAGACGTGCGGCGTCCGCGTTGAAGCTGGTTGGGTAGTTGGTCGGGAAGCTTTCTGAAAACCTCGGACTCGAGCCTGTACGCCTGGGATATGATAGCCGTCCTCCAGTGCCCTCTGGCGACGACGTGGAAGAGTTCCAGTCTATCGAAAATGGGGTGCTGGTGTTCGGTGAGCATGGTACCCCAGTAAAACCGATATGGGTGGAGATGACGGATATCATGGACATTTCTCGTGGACAAACTTCTGGTGTCTTGGGCGAGGTCGCGCAGAATGTCGTAGGCCTGACAGACCCTCGCTTCTGGAATGGGCGGTGGGGCTCCACCGGAGGTAGTCGGATCGCGTTGGTGGCTCTCGTAGAAGTGATTCCCGTAGAAGCCATGCCTCCGGCGGAAGCATGGAAAGGGCCCCTGCGATGCTATAGAAGCGATCTCTTGGCGCGTCTGTATAGATGTTTGAGCTCACCGTGCTGACGTTCGAATAGCTCGCGTTCAGAGTTCTGCGACAGGGACTGTTGAGACTGCTGGCCGTGTGGGGCGAGACCGACCTTCGCATCGACGATGGAGGCGGGGCAGCTCCCAAAGTTGAGGCGAAGGAGGCAGAAATGGCATCCCTTCGTCTGTTGTACGAGGGCGGCTCCGTCATCGGCGGCCAAGTGCGTTGGCGCGTTCGACGACGAGGCATCCTTCTCCTTGGCTTGTTCTTCTTGTCATGCTGAGATGCGTGGCAGTGCCGGTGGCTGCCACTCGGTTCGGAAGAGAGCCTCGGCAGGAAAAGGAAAAGAAAAAAAACTCGGAAACCCTTCGGACGTTTCCTCGTTCCTTCCGTATATATATATATATATATATATATATATATATATATATATATATATATATATATATATATATCATACAAAGCGCCGATGTCGAACCTTTGACATTTTTTTTCTTTCTGTGTTGTTTCAATATCGTCGCTCGCGACACGTTTCAGACTAAATGAATACCAGGTTTTTCTTTTCCGCCAGCTCTGCATGATGGTCAATTTACCTCGTTTATTCAAACTGGCTAGTGCATGTCAGGAACATCGGTGGTTTTGATAGAACCGAGTTGGATGGACATCTGAGAATTCTAACTTATTAGTTAATACCCTGAAGGCAACACGTAGTGAATACATGTGGCGATGTAGGAGTGTGGCAGATCTAAAAACAGAGACTTTCTTTTTATTACAAGCTCGACCACTGAGTCCAGCTAAGTATTCTTAATCCTGAAGTTAGATTGAACGGGAATATATTACCAGATGCACCACTCGCCGAGAGTATCTCTGTCAAATGGCCACAGCATTTCAGGATCTCTCCTTCAGGTCATACTTGAGAAAAACTAATATTTTTATATTTCGGTTAATATCGGTTAAAACCGGTTACCGGTGAATAATTTTCGGTTACGGTTACGGTTACGGTTTTTATGAATTTTAAATAACGGTTTCGTTTCGGTTACGGTTACTGAAAAAATTTCGTTCCTAAACGGTTTTCGGTTTCGGTTACGGTTACGGTTTGAGTCCCTGCTTTACTGGTGTAACACGAGAGCGACACAAGAAACCAAGCAAAAGAAACAAAGGAAGCGGCAAAGAAAGAAGCCGCCATGCACGGCTCCTCATCGAAAAGCACAGCACGGCTAGAATTTGAAAGTGCTCAAAGAAAAGCACAGCACGGCAGATGCTTCGTCACGCAAGCCGTCGTGAAGCCGGCGGGGATCGCCGCGCCTGCGCAGTGTGATGTCACCGCCCGAGCGAAGATGTGGCGCGCTGCTTGTAAGAATGCGCTGCGTGTAGGAATGCTTTCGCATTCCTATACGTAAGCAATCTTATGTGTCTCTGACAAATTTTGTTTTTGAGGTTTTTAAACAATTAAAGTGGACCCCCATGATCGCTTTCGAGAACCGGTGGGGGTCCGCGGACCACAGTTTAAGAATCGCTGCTCTATTACTGTCACCAATTTGTTTCTGAAGATGGGAGTATGAATCGGTATGAACGGTTATTGTTTCATTGCAGAGCCAAGGTCAAGTTAAACTATCTTCCTCCAACCGGCACACGAACCGAGACGAAATACATTTGGGTTCGATACCATGCTGTTGGCGGCCATAGCTGTGTGCGCGACTGCTGAACACGTGCTGATGGCCAGCTTCCACAGTTCTTTTGCAACGTGCATTCCACACCATCAAGATGGCCGCTCTTAGCAACGTATTAATGTGAGCTCGTTTTGAGAATACGTTTTCTCACTCACTCATGCGCTCTAAACAGCAGCCAGAAATATGTCGCCCAGTTATTGTTTTCTGCGAGGCAGCCGAGATTCAGGGCGAAAACAACTCACAGTCCCGTTCCGGGCATCGGTTGTTCACGTTTGATATAGACGGGCATGATGGAGACTCTTGCACGCCACATTGAGCGGAGTAGCGCCAAGTCCCGCACTTTATTTATATATCGTTGCCATTAAGTTCGTTCCCCCACGTTGTAGTGGGGGCGGGTCTTCGCGTAACAACCCTTGAGATTTCGTTCAAACTTTTCTCCGAGACTGTCACGATGGTGTTCTTGGATTTGACTCCTTTGAACGTTCCTTCGGCTTTGTACACGCACGAGGTCAAGTCAACCTTGACGAGCTGTCCGGAGCATGCCAGGCTTATCGGGTAAATGTAGAGGTGGCGACCGCCAAGCTTCTGCTTGTAGTAGACCGTGAAGTAGCCCGAAACGATGATGTCAGCCGTCCAGTCGACAATCTGCGCAATTTGGAGAAAAAGAAAAAGAAAAGAAACCTTTGGCATTTGTTTAGTTTATACGCTTTTGAACCGATCGCATTTTCACATCCTTTCTGTCTACAGTGCTGTTTTCGTTTTCTTATTTCTCAGATGCATCTTGATTTCCGTGCTAGAGTCTAAAATAAGTTCAGGACTCATAGAAGTCTACCGGAAGCCGATTTTCTCCAGAGCCTATCACGGGATTCAGAAATCGGCGTTTGCTTGCCTTGATGCCGGGCGTCATTCAGTGCGGAGATCCCACCGAACGCAGCGAATGGTTTTCGTATATCGTCCCCTCCAGGGTTACTCGTGATATGGCACGTTGACGCTAAGTATACACCTTTTCCACAATGGCGCCGCCATCTTGAATTTCGTCACTTCTGGTATGCGGTAAAACATTTTTGATCTCTCCACGCCGCTGGAAGGTGTTTACGAAAAATGCGTAATTGTCGCACATTCTTGTTTTGCCTCACCTGTATTTTCTCGCTTATTTTAGGTTGAAATGTTTTATTATTTTTTCATCCCGCATACCAGATACGAAACTCACGTGAGTGAGAACGACAGGAAACAGAAAGCGCCTATAGGCCAACGTGCTGTTTACAGCCAAGCCCTCACGAGGTGTGGGCAAGCGCGCAGTTTCCGCACGAGGTGTAGGCACTGCGCGTGCGCAGAAACCAGATTTGTGTGAAGGGGAGTGTCTGCTTATGCGCCCTGCCGATAGCAGCGCCGCCGCTGCGGCGTGACGTCAGCGCCACGTGGTGGTGTATATAGTGTAGCAGTTCGCGAGTAGCCTAATACACTCGGTCAAGTTATCTGCGTCGGTCAAACAACGCGTGTCGAGAAGGTGAAATCCAGTCCGTTCAATTACCTCCTCATGCTCCATGATTTGCACCAGGATATCGACACTCTTGTGGGCTGGAATAGTGACTTGAAAGTCAATGATGTACACAACTTGATTTTTGGTAGTTTTGCCTTCTTTGCTTTCATAATCCATCTGGAAGTACCTCGACCCACCGCCGCTGGCGATTAGTGGCACCTTTACGCTGACTGAAACTGACACGTTCATCTCAAACCCCTTCTTGGTGTTATAGGTCTCAGTTTCAATCTGTGTACATTTTTCCTTTATATAGGAAATGAAGCTGTTCTGCTGATTATTTCGCACTTTCTTAGAATAGATGCTTTTCGGTTTCTGCGGGCCGGTCTCACGTTTGCCGAACTGCATCGTCCTGGTCGACGCAGTCGTCACGAATCTGGAAAGATGTACAGCGATGTTGACTGCAACCTGATTATGGTTCATTGTTTTTGACATAGCATCGCGAAGGTTTCGTGACTAATCAAGGAAACAAGGAATAATAGAAATAGTTCGTTTTGTCTCTGGATGCTACGGGCATTGTAACTGGCGAGAGACACGTACAAGAGACAAAGCACAAGTATGCACAAAATTGAGAAAAATAATCGCTTGTTTCTAGAAAAAAATAATTTCACAAGAGCAAATTTTTGGCTTGAGCATTCTCTCTTATGAAAACTAAAGCTCACCGTGAGACGTACGAATGCGGAGGGAAGCTCTCCAGAGGAAAGCTCACTGCAACACCTACAGATGCGGTGGGAACGTCACCACAAAAAGCTCACCTGGGCACCCAAGGTTGGGGAGGAAGCTCACCGGAGAAAGCTGACCGCGACACCCAAAGTTGCGGAGGAAGCTCATCCGAGAAAAGCTAACCACTACGCTTATGGATGCGGAAAGAACACCACTAGATAAAAAATAACCTGACACCCAATGTTGGGGAGGGAAGTTTACCGGGAAACGCTCACCGCGACACCCAAAGATGCGGGGGAAGCTCACCAGAGAAAAGCTTATCGCGACACCAACGGATGCGGAGAAAAGCTCACCTCAACCCCCAAGGTTACGGAGGGAAGTTCATCGGAGAAAAGCTTACCTTGACACCTGGGGATGCGGAGAGAAGCTCAACATATAAAAGCTCACCGCGGCACATACGGATGCGGAGGGAAACTCGCCAGAGAAAGGGTTACCTTGACACTCAAAGTTGGGAAGGGAAGCTCAACAGAGAAAAGCCCGGCGCGACACCCAAGTTTGGGGAGGGAGGCTCACCGAGGAAAAGCTTCACCGCGACTGCCACAGATTGGGAAAGAAACTCACCAGGTAAAGGCTCACCGCGACACCTGCAATTGCGGGGGTAGTGTAACTAGGATTTCAGCACACACAGATTGACGATCCGTCGTTCCAGCATTCTGGCGCAACCACTGATTTGCTGCCATTTCAGCGGCAACCAAAATCGAGCTTTTGAGGCCCTAGGATGCTTCGAACTCTTCGCGCATAAAAACGGCTTCTCAGATCTTCACGAAGACAGATGAACAAGGTGGAAAATGGGTAATAGGATACTGGAACTCACAAACTAATTTCGGTTGTCGGAAACAATAAAAGCGAGAGTTTAACAACGATTCAGCTAGTGCCGGCACGTCTTTGTGCCTCCTTGTATTCTCTCCCCTTAAACTCCCTCCCCCCCACACACACACTTCTATACACACACAAACCGGACCCAGGCACGTAGCCAGGGGGGGGTCCATGGGCCCGCCCCCCCCCCCCGAAATCTCTCCATTTTGCTGGGATCTCCTCTCCCCTCCCCTTCATACAGAATTTTGTCATGTGCGCCCCCCCCCCCCCTACCGAAACAAAATCCTGGCTACGTGCCTGAACGGACCACAATAACAACCGAAATCGAGTGTCTCTAGGACTCTTTCCAAGCGTAAGTGGGCTTTTCTTTGGTGAGCCTCTCCAAACCCTTCTGAAAAGGGATGCGTTTTTTTGTTTCCAATAAACTTTCTTCCAGCGATTTCTTTCTCTTTGTGTGTCCGATCTAAGTGCCACTGTGATTCAGTGCCGACGACCTCTCTCAGTAGTTACGATTCCCAAGTTTTCACGCCCGGCACGAGTTAAAACAGCGGTTCGCGGCGTTCCCTCTTTAATGCGAAAGCATTAACTGTCCCATGGAGCGAAGCCGGCGTTGTCTGTAACCGTCTGTAGCAGAAAAGCGGCACCCACAAGCGGAATTCCCATTGGCTGCGACGCGTCATATCAGATGCTTCGTCACGGAAGCCGGCGGGGCGCTCAAGGTCAAAGCGGACGCGCCTCACGAAATAAAACACAAAGAAAAGCACAGCGACGCAGATGCATCGTCACGGAAGCCGTGGAGCCGGCGGGTGCGCCGCGCCTGCGCAGTGGGGGAGCGTGATGTCACCGCCGGCGCGCCACGTGAAAAAGAAGACGTGGCGCGCTGCTTGTAAGAATGCGCTGCGTGTAGGAATGCTTTCGCATTCCTACGCGTAAGCAGTCTTAAGTGTCTCTGCGGAAGTTTTTATTGACCGCCGCGCGCACTAATCAACGAATGAGTTGGTTGCGCAAACACTACCAAGTCATAATGGATTTGAAAACAACTCCTGCACCACCATTCGAAGTAGGTGGCGAAATCCTGGATGAACAGGTGAACAAAGCTTGGGCGGCCCCTGGACACGTGTCAACAGTGAAGCGTGCGTGTGGAGTTACAATGTTTCAATCACTTTTTCTTTTAGCACGCGAAGCTGGTACAAATAGTTTTCGTAGCTCCGGACGCATGCTTCACCGCTGGCTTTGAAGTGGCAGCGCAACCCACCGATAACATTTTGCCTAAACGCAATCTAAAAAAAAAAAAATAATAATAATTGTAAAATGAAGTAAGGTATAATTTTTAGAATGAAAATATTTGTACTTACATGCCGTACTGTTTGTTCTTCTTAAAGAAGTCGTGTATGCCGTACATATCCCACCAATTCTACCTTATATTTCTGGTTGATGTGATTCTCCACGAACTTTTTGACGTGATTCTGCCAAGTCAAAGACTGCCCCCACTGGCAGATGTCGTCAGAAACGTCATCGGTTGAATATTTCCAGCTTCAAGCACAGAAATCTAACACGTGAAATTGCTTTGCATTCCATTAGAACCAGTCTTTCTCTTAAACTTGATTTATAGGAGCGTTGTTCGTTAAATTGGTGATGAGAAGAAACAAACAACGGGTACTTTTAAGACCAACATTTGTTACATTTTAATTTAGCCAGAATTCGAGAGTTCTTTTTGTTGCATAAAAAGAAAATTGTACCTAACTGCCCGTAGAAGTAAAACAAAACAAAAACAACTGATATTTTACGCGAAAGATTGTTTCAGCTAGTGTTTAACTCCAATCGCGTGGCTTGTTTCATATCAATACTACAGGTGGTTCCACCGCCAGTGGTTTGAAAGAGGCACTGGAGACAATTTTGGAGCGTTAATTTCTTAAAAAAAAAGGGTTTACCAGAAAATATAAAAGCAACCTTTTTGCATCGTTGTCTTTATCACTTGTCGAGTGGTTTTACAACAATCGCCGGAGTGTATTAAAGGCGGATGCAACAATTTTCGCTTTCTTTAGTAAATAATGCTTAGTATTATTCCTTGATGTTCATACCTACAGAGCACACTCGTTAGTTTTTTTTTCTCTCTCACGCAGTGGCAGTTGCAAAAAAAAAAAAAAAAACGAGCAAGTTTTATTTTTAATTTGTCCAAAACAGGTAGCCACGTGACATGGCGCCAATTCCAGCTCACCAATCTTTATTATATGCACGCGCTGGGGTTGGCAAGGCATAGGCACGCGCTAAGTTCTAGACATTGTTCGGCTCTTAGACTTGCAGGGCTCGGCTATAGCACTCACCGCAGTGAGTGGACACGATCTGTTAACCGAATGCTCGTCGAGGCACTGATTGTCACGAGTTCAACTCGAGCACTCACGAAGTACTCGCGTCCAAACTATGAGCCTCATCGGACTATCGTCACCAAGAGGCTACCCCAGTGACTACGCCAACGCTGCGATCCCTATATGACTATACGTTCCCTATTATCCTTGAAATTATCCTTGTGCTTATCAGGGCCTGTTTGATTGGTGTCTGACGGTATCGGACTCAAAATTATTTTTACGACTCTGGCAGGATTCCACACAAAAAAAAAATATCCACCGTCAACTAAGGCGCTACTTGTAGATATTGCGCTTTTATATATTCGAACTCCTCAGCTGTCAAGTCAGACACTCTTCTTTTCGACTTTAATGATGGGTGACAAGGATTGTAAGTTTTGTAACTAATGCACGACGAAAAGCGTAACAACGTCTCTATACCTTTTTTTGTTGCCAAGTAACGGATTTATTTTTAAGGATCGTAAAATGCTTTTGTCACGTGCTCAACTTTTTTTGTTGTGTATTGCCGGTTATAATGGGCCACTTTGAATTATTCTTATTCTTAAAATTTATTGTTTGTGATATATGAACCTTACTAGTACACAGGATGCACTTACCCTCGCCACGTAAATCTGCAATACGGAAGTGAAATATATAAGCCTTTTTTTATCAAAAGCGAATTAACAGCTGAATGCGTGCTTGCTTTTCTATAGTTCCATTGTCCAACCGGAGCACTCAAAACTGTACGTGCACGAGCGATTGCTTCTTTTTTCTTTTTTCGTCTTAAATATTTTTTTTTATTAGGAGTGTCGTCGCCAGCCAGAACTGTGCTTATCTGGACCTGCTTGATTGGTGTATGACGGTATCGGACTCAAAATTATTTTTACGACTCTGGCAGGATTCTACAAAGAAGAGTATCCACCGCCAGCTAAGGCGCTTCTTGTAGATATTGCGCTTTTATATATTCAAACTTCTCAGCTGCCAAGTCATACACTCTTCGTCTTCATTGATGGGTGACAAGGATTGTAAATTTTGTAACAATGCCCGACGAAAAGCGTAACAGCGCCTCTATAGTTTCTTTGGCCAAGTAACTGATATATTTTTAAGAATCGTAAAATGCTCTCGTCACGTGCTCAACTTTTTTTTTCATTACCGGTTATAATGGGCCACTTTGAATTATTCTTACTTTTTAAATTTATTGTTTGTAATATGTGAACCTTACTGGTACACAGGATATACTTACCCCTCGCCACGTAAATCTGCAAAACGGAAGTGAAATATATAAGCTTTTTTCTTTTTTATCAAAAGCAAATTAACAGTTAAATGCGTGCTTGCTTTCTTATAGTTCCATTGTCCAACCGGAGCACCGCGTTATCAGAACACTAACTGGTAGAACAAATTAAAATAAGAGACAAAAAAAAATCGAGCTGCTGCATTGCAAAATTAAATAGGTTATCAGCCGTTTTTGTTTTTTTTTGTTTGGCAACAAACTCAGTGGCGGCCTCTATTGGGTAGCCCTGGCACTCTTCGGTTCACGAATATTTCTAATTTTGTACTCATCATTCTTTGATCATAATAATAAATTAGGTCTGACAGTGCTGTAAGTGGCCACTTCCATAAGATTGTGTGTATATTTGATTTCGGAAATTTCGGCGAAACCGCCGATTAGGTCAGAACCAGGTAAATGGGGCTATTTGCGCGCCCAGCGCACGCTTCAGCTCCGCGAGAAAGAGTGAATACAATTCATCACGCAAACGCCTTGTAGTCCGTCAACGAAAAAAAAAAAATATGGCTGGGAGAAAACAGTTTGGTTCGCGGAATACTGTACGCTTGTAACGCCATCGTGGTGACCGGACAGAGCAGCCACAGTGAGCCACAAAGTCCACGCAAGGACGGTGTATAGCGACTCGGTGGACTCCGCTGCTGCATTCGGAACCGTTGTCCGAGTTTAAAGTCGGTGCGTTCAGAGCGGAACCCGATTTCTCTCTGCCAGGCTCTATGGTAACTGTACGAGTTGCGACGGCATATTGTGGCACACGCATCTAAATGACCGATCTCACTAAGCGTTCCACTGCGATGGCGCCGCCATAAGTGTACTTCGACCGGAGGGGACGGGCGTTAGCGCACGAGATGGATCGTGCCGTTCCGTGCACGGCTCGCGCAGAGCTCCAGCGGGGTTGTCGCGCGTGCAGAAAGTCTACAGTTTCCATGGTCCGTGCTGGCAGCGGTGGCATAACGAAACCTAACTGGTGATGTTAACGTAGCAGCTTGGGCGAGTTTTTATAGTGCGCTGTGGTGTGTGTCCTAACTGGTGAGTTCAGCCTAGTGCCCCTAAATAAGCTACGCTTCAGAGTAACGACACTTGCCCATATTGTGGCATAAAACCATGGTTGCCAGTTATTTGAAGCTTTATCTGAAATCAAAGGAAACGCTTTTCCGTCCTCCACGAAATGTTTAAACAGTTCGCGACAGAGCAAAGCAATCCTTACATGAGCTTCCTAACACCGAATCTAATGCTGAGGAAGTCGCACTTTGGAATCATGACGATTGGCAGTTGCGTCTGCTCTGCATACGCACCAAAATGGCGGCGCCCTCAAGAATGTCGGGGAACAGAGTGCCGATATTCTAAGCGCAGCTCATTCAGAGGCTCTAGTTCAGTCTACTGTGAGCAGGCATTTGGAATGAACTTACGGAAGCCCAGAGACTACTGATGAGAAGAAGGATGACGCACATCGTCGTCAGCTGTGCTTGGAACACAAGATTCGAGAGCGATGATATCTAAAATAATTGTCGTGCAAAAAAAGAATAGAGTGTTTTGGGGTATTTCGTTTTTTCTGAAGTTGAACTGCTATTTAGATACAAGTTAAAAATCCGGCAGAAGCTCTATCAACAGAAAGTGCTTGTTGCCTTGTGTCCAGCCTTGACTGGGCGTGCCCACGAAACCCCGAGGCGTCACTGAAGGTGGAAAGCTGGCACTAGAAGCGGCACTTCTGGCGTATTCTTAGCTTGTGTCCGACGGTAGCGAGAAACTCCTATTCAGTATTGTTTTACTTGCGTCGTCGTTGCAGCCTTCCCCTTGTCACGTCGAATGATAAATGAACAATGTGTATGTACAAACTATGTCCTGATGGAGCGTCTCTGGCTTGTGGCCTTTATCGAAGAAGGAAGAAGAACAGCTGCGTTCCGAAAAGAAAACAAAAATCCGTCTTTTGAGTCTTTTTTTTGTTTTTTACATTTGCAGCAGCGCGTTGGAAATATACGAAACTCGAGAAACAGAAAACGCGGCTGTAGGCCATTGTCTGCTGTTTGCACACTTTGTGTTCTGCGAGTTGTTGCACTCCCTGTGATGATGCACATGTGACACTGCACAGGCCTTGTAGCGAACGGGTACACTGCCATATTTCTCCATATGTTCATACCTTTGGGAAATATTCCACTGAAGGGCCCAAGTACTCTTCTACTGTATGGCGTGTGATCCCCAAGAGTGGACGATCCGGCCGATAATGCAGGAGCACACTTTCACTCTTGCGTTATTCAGCATCCCCGTCTTCTATTCTGCGATGGACAATCGGGCAATGAACCGAGAGCGCCCCGGCGTCTTTTAGGTATTCGAGTAGCTATCACAATACTCCACGCACAGGCGGCACCGCCATAACTGTTGTTCAGCAGGGGATATTTCCTTTTTATATTTCCTAGGTTGAAGGGACTATAATTGTGTACGCTGGCAGGACACTGCGAGGCATAGGCAGGTCACTGCGAGGAATCAGTTCACTCCAGGAAGCGATGTCACGCTCACGGACTGGCTACCGTCCTTGTTGATGTGACGAGAGAGCTGCATTTTTTTTTTCAGAAACTGCTATTACTTCTTTTGACATAATTCGGTGGTGGGTAGAGCCCATAACAGCTAGAATCAAATTTGGGGGTTTTACGTGCCAAACCAACGACAGGCATCTGGCCCATAACAGCTGGCGCTGTAAAAACCTTCCCTACACACTCCTCCCCCCCCCCCCCCCCGAAAAAAAGAAAACAGACTGTTTTGTAACAATATTAAGAACAAAAACCCGCTTTAATTTTTTTTTTTACAAACACTGTGCTTCACTATTTTAAAAACAAAAGCTGTTTTTCTACTAGGCTGGGAAAAAGAAAGTTCGTCAATTTACAGGAAAGACAAGAACCAAAAAGATTATATTTAACAAAAATTACGGAAACAAAGAAACGAACGAAAATGACATAATTCTCCATAGCACAAAAGATGCCAAGATTCGGCTGGGACTCGTGTCAAGTGGTCCTTCACTCACTCGAACACGAGCCCCTACCGAACGCCGACGGAGCGTTCTGGCCATGGCCGGGGCCGAGAGGCGGCCGAAACGCAAACAAACAACTGATGTTGCTGCCCCTGTGGTTTTAGCCCTCAACGTAGCCGCTAGGGACGTGCGGCAGTGGCTGGATCTCCTCCTCAATACACGGCGTGATTTGAAAAACCCTTCAGTGAGAAAAAGTTAACATCCACATGATCGGGGTGTGCTAAAACCCGAAAGGTCTTCTTTCGCTGTAGGGAAGCCGCCCACAACCGGCCTTAGTACACGTTTTGTGGAACAACTTTCTCAAAAGACGGGCCTCACTATCTTTGAAGACCGCAGCTGCAACACCATAATGACGCAGCCGTCTTGCTTTAAGCGGCACTAGATAAGAGCAGCCTGCTGGGCAGCGACATTCCCGAAGCGCCGACTGCGTGACGGTGCAGGTTTTAGAAGCGAATGGCGGCGCACAGCAGGCTGTTCTGAACTGAATGACGCGGCACTTTGTTCCAACGGATTGAAGTCGGCCATCTGAAATCCGTTGTCGTTACTGTAAAAAAGAATTATCGAGGGACTTGAGTCTTGCTGGAAGAGAGGTCCGGCTCAAAAGGCTACAGTCTTCTAGCCTTCTCAGCGATTTGAACTCTGCGCGCTCAGCTAAATCCCGCTGGTCATCCCGTTCTTCTGCCACCACTCTTCAGGAAGCAGCTACTTTACTTCGTTTCAGCTTAAGCCCAGACGCGGCCGAAGCTACGAGGTAATAGAACCAATCAAGCAGCGCCAAAAGTGGCAGTCACTAGGCCTTTTTCTGTTTGCGACTAGTTCATGACGATAGAACACGTTGGAACACGTACGGAACATGACGAACACCATGATTCGGTGCAGATTTTGACGCTGTCTGATTACTCCCATCAGCTCGTAGCGCGTCGGCTGCGTCTGGACTTCAAGGGACATGTGAAAGAAAAAAATAACCTATTGTTAATGGGCTTTATTTGGGATGCACGTATATTTGTTTTTTCTCCAAAACATTATTTTTTTGTTGCGAAAGGCTTACGCCGTTAGACAACAATTTAGCTGAGAAGGTAGACGCTGCCCTAGGGAAGGCTTACTCCAGTAGGGCAAGCTAGTTGGGGCTACGCTCGATTTGTAGTGATAGTAGCATACCCTCCATTTCTCTCTTGGCTCTCATTGGCTGGAGAAATGATTGACATGGATTGTTCGCTGCAGTAAATTGCTTTCAGTGCCGTGTTAGTACTTATCAGACAATATATTTACGTTTGAGACACAAGAATAATTTAGATAGAGTCATTGATTGTTTTCAAAAAAGTATCCCGATTGCCTCTTTTCCGCAACGGTGTGTGAAACGGCAACAAGCGCATGGCTCCCGGCGCAGCTCGTCAAGCTCGTCTGTTGCTACGCAGTGCCAGTCGGTTTGCGTTCACCGAGGAGAAAGATCTCCTCCACCGACGTAGTTTGCAACAGGCTGCCCGCACAACGCGCCTTCGAAGCGCTGTGCGGGTGCTTTATTTCGTAGCGGGACTGGCCTAAGCCTAGCGTCCCATATGATACGTCAATTATGTTGCTCGCTCTGGCTTGATTTGTTCGTTTGCGCGTGTTGATTATGAATAAAAATATTGAGTTCCCCTAAGTAGTCGGCCTCGCCGCTTTGTGAATTGTCAAGCGCGTCGTGACTGTAACCATGGTTTCCAGTACCGAGAAGATACCTCACAGGTAAGATATTTGCGAACCACTGCTGGCTGGAGACAATCAGCCGATCGGCATGCATCAAGTTTGTCCAGGTAAGTTCCCGTCATATCGCTTCAGAAGTCGGGTAGCTCAAGTTTTGCAGTGCACCCGGCCTGCCAAAGCGAATAATTTTTTGTTGCGTTTCAGAAACGTTCTGTGCAGCGCCTGCATCCCCTGATATTCCGGGGTGAGAGTGTTATGAATCGCTGCATTTTTCAGTCTGTGCGGGGAGCGAAGCGGAAAAACGAATGGCTCGCGTGATCGCAGACACGGTCAGATATCGCAAAGGTTAGAACAGCGGGCAGAAAAACGACGGACCGGACTGCCAGAGGACGCAGGCATGAGCGCTGTCTCGGCTGCGTCCTCAACCGAACAGATCGAAACCTGCATCGAGGCCATGCGCCGTCGACGATAGTCACGCTGGCACGTTAGGCTTAGGCCAGTCCCCGCTACGAAATAAAGCACCCGCACAGCGCTACTAAAGGCGCGTACTATGCGACAGTCTGCCCTCCTTCGTCCAGTCCGTCGTCGTTTTGTTTTTTTTTGCGCTGTTTTAACCTTTTAGGCATGTCATTACCAACTCGCCCAAGCTCCAACTTTGGCCATTGAACAGACGAACTTGAAGCTGAACGTTGCTTGATGCTTTCCTGTACCTCCAGCCTGCTCAAAATATGCAAATCTTCTGACTGGTGTTGAAACAGTAGTGGTGTTCAAAATTGACGCATCGAGAACAATTACACTTACTGGCTGCAGCAGGTCCCAATCTGCTCGGCTGAGCAGATACCAGCGATATCTGGCTCTCAGTCAACGCATAAACGACTCAGCATTTACAAAAATGGACAGATCTACGCGGGGTATATGGCTACTCGCAAATGCCAGCAACCACAGTGTTTCTGCATGAGTTGAAATTGAAGCGATTCTGGCGGCTTCGTGATATCGTTTGCAAACAATTGCTCGCTTTATTAGGTTATTTTTCTGAAACTTGTAGAAATGTGTGCCGAACTGAAACGCACTACTATACACACAGCAACAACTGTATAACTATGTAACTCACTCATCCGCATACATCAATTATCTTTCCATGCCAATGAGAGGTTTTAACGAGACGCGTTTCATGGGCGCAAACCTAGAGCGGGAAGTCCTTCCACCTAAGTTGAGTCTCGGAGGCGTAAATATTCCGCGAAAGGGCCTGCTGTTAGAAGTGTTTTCTATGACAACGGAAAACCTAGACAGCTGCTTCCTGGACAAAAAAGAAAGAAAGAAAAATCCGCTTGTTTTTGACGTTTGGAGAATGTTATGGAAATATCCTAAACTCGACGCGTTGAATAACACTTCCCATACTATTGATTGTGTCCTTGTTATATATCAACGGCAATATTGGCTGTCTTGAAATGCGCTGCATGCGACGATATTCGTCTTCTCTGAGATGAGTTGTTTCCCGAGAATATCATGTCACCGAAGAGGCTCCAATACGACTGAGTGTTGTGAGAAAATGAAAGAAACAAGGTTTGTTTCATGAAGGAGACTTAGTGTATTTTACATTTTATATATTCGCACAATGTTGACGACAATCGGCTTGCGCAGCTTCCCGGGTCCTTCTCAATCCTGAGAAAAACCAGGGACTTGCAGCGGGGTTTAGTTAATTTATGATAAGTAGACACCAATAAAAGATGAGTATGCGACAAAGTAAACAGAAAAAGTATTTTAAATAAACGTTTGACAGGTTAACTCTGACATGATTCTGAAGAACTGAATCGCTCCTCTTCACTCGATGACTGAACCTAAAGTTTAAACGGGAATAAACCCATTCCACCCGAAAACAGTTTATATATGTAAAAACCAATCTGATTCACTTTAGTGCAAATATTCAAGATGTTCGGGGGAAAAAATCGCGTTTTCCTTACCGCAAAAATAGACTACGCATAGTCCCCGAAAAATGTAGTCCTCTGTAGTCGCCGAGAGCGTAAAAAGTTCGGGTAAGGCTTATTAATAAATTCGCAGCCAGTCACACTGCTCATCAACTGATAAGAGCGTTGCAGAACGAATCGGGAATCAACAAGCGTGATCATATTGCGTTTCTTCATCTGTTCCTTCACGCCTATTCTTCACGCCTATTCGTGCCTATTCTGATCACGCGTCTTGCTTTGAGATTCTTTCTTCTGCGTTCTTATCGGCTGATGCCACACTCCCACTGACTGCGGAGTGATACACTCTAAGAAATGCCTGCGCGTCTACTACCTGCAAAACACTCAAAGAGCCAATCTCTGCGATCAACGAAATCAGCTCAGCGAATGATGAGACGGAACATCCGTTTAAACCTAAAATTGAAGACTGCGCTGTGGCATTACGCAATGCGAAGCGACATGCTTGCATTGCATTGCTTGCTTGCATTACTAAATGAGCTACGCTTATAGAGTATCGGCACTCCGTTCCCCCATCTGCTAGTGGGTGCCGCCATCTTGGTGCTTAGTGCAGAGCAGACGCAACTGTCGATCGCCCCACTTCATAAATGCGACTTCCTCAGCTTTAGATGCGGTGCTAGGAAGCTCGGGTGATATCGTTTTGCTCTTTCGCGAACTGTTCTAACATGTCTGCGGGCCACCATAATTTTAAGCACCAAGATAGCTAGAGTGTCGTTACTCCAAAGCCGACGTTATTAGACGGGGTCAGACTTGGCTACCGTTACGGCATTACAAGTAATCAAATTACTTGTACATCGATTACTTTGAGTAATTTTGGTAATCAGTTGAATACTTGTTAGTTAGGCAGTAATCACAAGGGTAATCTAATTACTTTTTGAAGTAATAAAAATTACTTCTAACCATTACTTATTTTCCACGGGCCCCCCCCCCCCCTCGCCGCACACCTTCGTTTTCTGAAATTACAAAAATAAAATTTGCTTCTTTTTTCGAATGGAAAAAAGATATTTTCGCGGAGATGCTAGGCGTCAGAAGTTAACGCACAGTGCTCGAGGACAGTGCACCGCCCATGCTACGGGGAACCAGAACCCAGACGCCAAGATGACTGCGTACTCTCCCCCGACATAGATTTTTTCAACATTTTTGTGCCGGGGACGACTAACGGCGGTGGGGAAGTGCCCCGGTACTTGACTTCCCAGGACAATACAACGGACCTCCTGAAGGACTTTCCTCGCGCTTCAGAAAGTGTTCCTCAGATTCAACACTGTTTTGCCATCCAGTGCGTCTGTTGAGAGGGTTTTCGGCGTAGCAGCAGACATATTCACAAGAAAACGTGGGCTACCGTTCGTAGGAGCCCGCGAGAGGTTTCATTGTGATCGCCCTACAGGATCGACTCTTGGCGGTGTTTCGTTGTCGTCGTTCTTCCTCGTGTTTTCGCTCGTCTCATCGGTGGCTCGTCGTAGGCTCGTGAGCGTTCTTTTCTGGTACCGGGAACTTTGAATCGTTCTCCATTCAAAGAGAAAGCGTGCCGACCTGCTGCGCTCCCGGCCTTTCGCAGTTGGTACGCCTCACATGCGACAAAAAGTGACGAGAAGCGTGACTCCTTCACCTCTCAGAAGGATGATGTGCGCTTAAAGGTATGGCAGAACGCGATCCCTAAAAAAATGTTCAAGCTCGCATAAAAAAAAAAAAAAGCTATGTGCGCGATTTGCATTTTCAGCTTGATGACATTAATCGTCGTTACTCGCACGTAATCAATGGTCATCAATCGCACGTCATCATCAGCGCTAGCGGAGGATTCGCAGCGGATCTGGTGGAGCGCTTCACGCTGCTCGGAGAGGCCGATCTCACGCAGAGCCGTTCATACTGAGAGAGTTTGGCCAATGGGCGGAGCTTGTTGTCCGCTAGAACCAGAGGATTTCGCGAACACCGAAAATATCGTTACTTCATTGTCTCGTTTATTCCTGAGAAATCGCAAAGAGTTTCTACTAGTCAGAGCCACAAAATGGCGGACGGAAGTAGTTATGCCCCGATTGCCAGACTACGCTGCTGGGGATGCCAGGCTGTCAAAATCTCATTAAGAAGGCCAAACGCTCTCAGTATAAACGGCTCTGATCTCACGGCGACGGCAGCGCCACTGTTTCCCCAGCTACCGCAGTGGCCCGCGTTCACGCAGTGAATGATGCTCGAGTTCCCAAACACGGAACAATATATGTAGACAGTTTGGCCATTTATTGGGAAGTATAGGAGGCAAATCAGGAGGCGCCATTGGCCGAAATCGGGCTGGGCGTGTTCCAGGGCGTCTTCACAAATATTCGAATGTGGCCAACCAGAAGCCGTAAATAATACCCTGGCGGTGGTCGTGAGAAACCAACTTATTAAGTGCGTCTGAGTAACTCTCGGTGATTGAAAATATGGTGCACGTGATGCTTCGATCACGGTCATCCAAAATCATGGTGGAACAGTGCGACCAGCAGAACTATCGACATAATCCGTACGCCAAGCGCCAAAAGCCGGGAATCTACCGTCCGAGCAGTCACACTCTGTCCGAGCAGAATATAATTTTTTCCTAAAAATGAAGTCTGCGCTGTGGCATTACGCAATGCAAAGCGTTATGCTTGCATTGCGTAATGCCACAGCGCAGACTTAATTTTGAGGTCTAAACAGATGTTCCGCTTCATAATTCGCTGAGATGATTTCGTAGATTGCAGAGATTGGCTATTCGAGTGTTTTGCGGGTAAGAAGACGCGCAGGCATTTCTTAGAGTGTAGGTAAGAAATCTTCGTGCCCATCGTTCTGCATCTATATTTTCTTAGTCTATCCTCAAATTCTATCTTACTGCTAGCTTCCCTGCCCTCGAATGAGGACCATCCCATATCGCCCTGTACACCTTGGTTCGGTGTTTTACCATGTGCTCCCAGAGCCAATCTACCAACTCCACTTGCTTTATGTTTAGTCTTGTCTGGACGTCCAGTTTTATGCACAACACTGCATTTGCAAAAGTCAGGCTCGAAGCATAACTCCTTTCCAGGTCTCCATCACCGCCTTATAGCTGTTATAGTTCCACAGTGCTCTATTTTTTATTACAGCTGCATTTCTGTTGCCCTCACCAGTTAAAATATTTGCATGTTCATTGAGGCATTCTATACCCTTGTTAATCCATAGTCCTAGATTCTTGTATTTATCGACTCGCTCAACCTCTAACCCTTGAATCTTTAGCTCTGCAATACCGTCATCATTGAACACCATGACCACTGATTTGTCACTACTGAATTCTAAGCCTCACTTGTGGCCCTCTGCCCCGCAGATATTCATTAAGGAGTGAAGCTCTATGTTGCTACCGGCCATTAGCACTATGACATCAGCATACATCAGACCTGGTGATGTCTGTTGGGTCTTTTGACCTTGCCTGTCGTATGAAAGGACAGACCCAAGATTGCTTTTTTCTAACTTTTCCTCTAACTCCCATGAGATACAACATGAACAACAATGTCGACAAAGAGCACCCTTGTCTTAGACCTTGTTTTATATCTTTTGACTTTGTTCTCTTTCTTTGCCATGTTATTAGTACCATCTTGTCTTTGTAAATACCCCTTAAAATTTTCTATATTCCGTCGTTCACATCTAAGCTCCTCGTTCCACAACTTGCAATGAATGACAGTGCCATACGCCTTCTTGATATCTCAAGAATGCTAACCGGTGTGGTCTAATTTCTTTTTCTGCTACCTCCATCGACTGTGTTAATGAAAATAAATTGTCCTCCGACCTCCTTTTTTTGTGTTGTTCTCCGGACACCCATTTTGTCAGCTTCTGCGTGGGAGAAGGCGGATTGCGGTCAGTTAGTCTAGCCCATGTCACTAGTAATCTCTCTCATTTCGACAATCTGCATTGCCAACCTGTAGACTACTGATGTTACTGTTATGGGACGATAGTTACTAATGCCATCTTTGTACCCCTTTCCCTTGTATGTTAAACTAATCTTGCTTAGCCACCACTATTCCGGGGCAGTTCCCTTCATGATAATGCTGCCTACTGCTTTCCGTAACGCTTCCTTAAATTCTGGCCCTAACTGTTTTATCAAATTTATTGATATAGTATCATCTGCACCTGTTGATGTACCCTTTGTCAACTCTCCGTTCTGCCCTTTCTCATTCCTTTTGTCCGATAGCCTCAAAATCAGTACTTGAACTATCCTCCAATGGTGAGGCGTTTCCTATGTATCCTTGCAGCTTGAACTTCTCTGTCGTTACTGTTGCTATATATTCCATTGCCTCATCCACTTCAAGCTGATTACCCTCAGGCATGACAATATACTTCTGCTCTGAATTTGTGTTAGGACTTAGTGAATTCAAGTTGTTCCAAAACTTCCTGTCTGCTTTTCTATCTTTTTTATTCACTTTAGACAGTCACTGCGACCCCTCCCTCTGAATCTTTCCATTAATCAAGCAGGATGCCTCCCGTCTAATTTTAATAAATCTATTCCACGTCTTGTTAATTTCACTTTCTGGTCCCCCATTGCACTTATCATATCTGCGTTCTCTGGAAGCTTCTTGGCGTTTCTATATTGCCTTCTTTACGTCATCATCCCACCAGCTCTTCGGTTTCCGTCTTTGTTTCCCCTTATTTTATTGCATACTTTAGACAGCTCTTGGTTCGAATAGCTGAGTTAGCCTTGTGTAGATCTAATCCGTTTGAGTATCTCCAGAAATTATCTCGTCTATTTGCTTAACGACTATTTCCAACTGCTCCTCTGTATAAAATGTTTTATCTGGTTGTTTGTCTTGCTCTATCCCTGCGTTTCCTACCCTAGTAAAGCTCAGCTTAATTTGTTTGTGATCACTGCCGAGGCTTCTTGAACCCTCTTCATCTATTTTCATTGTCTCTAGCCTGCTATACATTCTATTTGACATCAGTGCGTAATCTATCGTAGATTGTAAACTGCCCGTTTCCCTGTTATTAGCCCTTCGCACTTCTCACCGGTATTGCATAAACATAAGCCATGCCTTTCACACATCTCGAGCAGCATGTTTCCTGTTGAATTTGTGTACCTATCCAGGTCCTCTAAATGGGCATTCATGCCCCTTAGGATAATTACTTCGTGATGTTCTCCTAGTTCAATCATGTATTTTGAAATACATTCTACCATTTTACTGTTCCCCTCTTTAGCATTTCCTCCTGTCCAAAGGTACACAAACTCAAGAAGAGCCTGTTCCCCTGCATTCTTCTCTGACTCTACGCTAATTTGCTTTTTTTCTCAAAAACGCTCCAATCCTGCCTCCTTTCCTGCTGCCCTCTGTTTTATTACATTGTTCCCATACGTAATCAGGATTGCAGGGGGGTTGCTCTGCGTTTCTAAGAGCTGATGAGCGCGCCACCTATTGTCGTCATGATGTACTAGCGCGCTGCCACAGACAGATCAAGCTACGCGATGCTGACACCTAACTTTTTCTAGCCACCATAGTTGAGCCATTCTGGGGCCGGTTGGGGCGCGCGAGCGCGGCTCGAGCTCCGCAACAATTTGAAGGAGTCATGAAACGATTTTTCATGTTTCGCTATATACTACTTAGAATCACTCCCTAACGTTAATAACTGAATAAATGTGCCTCAATTTTTCTTTCTAGG
Organism: Ixodes ricinus; assembly: GCA_037355805.1. NCBI lineage: Eukaryota > Metazoa > Arthropoda > Arachnida > Ixodida > Ixodidae > Ixodes > Ixodes ricinus. The sequence continues at coordinate 38,848 of JAZHYW010022815.1, read as the reverse complement.
CACTGGGCAGTCGGCAAAAATATTCGAGAAATATGAGCATCGTTCATCCCCTCAACTCGGAGCCAGAACAAGCGGCCACGTGACATGGTGCCTATCATATGGCGCCAACGTTAATCATAGCCAGCGCTCTTGGGTTGGCAATGTAGAAAACGCGTGCTGAACTACAGGCATTGTTACAGTTCGGCTGTTCTCGTCACCGCAGTGGTTGGACACGAGCCGCTACCAGTGTGTCCGCCAAGGCATCGATTGTTACGAGCCGAAGTCGAGTGTTCACGCAGTTCTCGTGTCCAAACCATGAGCCCTGCTCGACTGTCGTCAGGCGGGTGGTCTCGATCCCATAATTACGTCATCAAGCTTTGCGTAGGCCGAAAGAAGTAGTACACTTATCGTCGCAAATTCACCGTGACAGTGAAGATTCTGAATCTGTGGTGGTCCTTGCGAGTATACTTGGGCCAGACTAGGGCCAGTACGCCTCTGCAAAGTCATGGACATTCCAACCCGATATCGTTTCATGACTCATTGAAAGCGATAGCTTCACGGGCGATACTCTGCATAGATTTCGACCTCGTGGGTTGTCGTCGCCGCGCGCGCGGAGAAGAGAACTTTCTTGGCGCGAGGAGAAGGAGTCGGGACTTTCCGTCAACCGTGCCACACGAAGAGAGCGAGGAGGGCAGCCCTCGGCGTCCTGCCAAGAATGGCGCGACGAAGGGGGAATCTTCGTGTAGTTCGCTTCAAAGACTTGTTTTCAAACATTACTCGCGGCATGCGAAATTCCACTTTGGCAGTATCCAGTCGCTATGCGTAATGTTGGGTGGTTTGAGAAACTTCCACCGCGTTTACCCACTTACTTCACGGATCACTGGTGGCAGTCGTCATAGGCATCCACGACACCAACCGCGACGCCTATGATAATTAACCACGTCGCACCTCCGTCCTCAGGTACGTAACGGCACCATTCTACTCGCATTGCGCTACTGTGCTACAGCTATTGATTTCGATTATTCGCACATTCTGGGCGAAAAATACGACTTTTTTTGCACCGTGGTTCCTGAGCTTGAAGTGTTTATACTATAGGAGGTATTCACCGAACGCCATATTTGAGGGTGCTGTTTAGAGCGCAAGCTCAGAACGAGCTCACATTGATAGGCTGCTAAGGCGGGCAATCTTGATGGTGTGGAATACACGTTGCAAAAGAACTATGGAAGGTCGCCATCAGCACGCGCTCAGCAGTCGCGCACACATGTTTGGCCGCCAGTGAGTCACTCCCGATTGGCGACGCTGACGACTGATCGGAAAGCGTCGCGATGGTCGGCCTTCCACGGTTGGTCGACGTCATGCTGCACTATGCACGTACAGGACAGACGTTGCTGCATGGACGTGAAATCACAAAGGAACATGAGGAGCTCCAAATTCATAGACGGTGATCTGCACAGTGTGATGCGTTCAAGAACGCAGTATGATTCTCAGCGTTCCGCAATGCTCAGATCATAGACACCATCGATACTATGTTAGTTCTGGCATCGGTGAATGACGTCGCGAAAGGTCAACCATCAGCGAGCGCGCCTGACCGCACACAGGTCTGCGCCGCTAATAGACCTTTCCAAAAGAGGGCACCTGGCCGGTTTCATTTTCAGTGTTCGTATACGTATGACGCGTGATCTGCTCGCTTTCCGAAGCGACGAACACGCCCGTGCTGGGCTGAGGAGATCGCACCGCATTGCTGAGGACTTGTAATAATTGGAATGGTGTATAGTACATTGAGGTGCTTTTTTGTTGTTTGTTTAGCGGTAAGGTTGTTTCATTCGTTGTTTGCCTGAATTTTCGTTGTGAGAGAAATAATCGCTCACGTATTGGTGTTTGCACATACTATGTGCGCGGACTTGCTAAGTGACTACAACGCAGTGTGAAGTGGTGTGAAGGTACGGGCATTAGAGCTTTAACACAAAGTAAGTTTATATTACTCGATAGGTTTCGCATACGACGAACGCGCTGCCGAAACCGCCCATGACCGCCCATGACCGCCCAGCGTTTCGCCGTGCTTCGCATCGGCGCGATGGGCGCTCGTTGCACCGTTGTCAGAAGAATGCGCAGGTGGCCCAGGGCCCACGCGTTGGGCGAGCACGGGGAACGCTGTGCGTTAACCGGCAGCGGAGCTCGCTCATGGTAATGTAAAACTCTTTGTTAAGCGCCGAGAAACTGAGAGATTAGAGGACGAGAACAGGTTGTCACTACCTGTTTTCCTGGATTGAGGCTCAGGTGCGGCGCATGAAGTCGTTCTTCTCTGGTTCTGCGAGCCCCTTGTCCGAACAACCAGCTATTTAAATAATAATACCCTTTCATTTTGTGTGTACTTTATTGGCCGTGCACCGAGAAGGAATGCTTCAGATGCTGGAGACGCAAGCGCTGACATTTCTTAGATGGCTAGCTTTCAACAGTTTTAGTTTTCCGGATCTTACGCTCGTCAACTCTTAAATAACTGTCAGCGCCCTCTCCAGTGTATACCCCCGGGATACGAATTTAATCTCAGTAGAGGAGACCACTTGTAGCATTGTGTGCTTGATTTGAGAGACTGGGTAGGCATGCAATTGTTTGCCATTGACAGCGCTCTGGTAGCAGACAACAATGTACCCAGAGATCATGACATCCACCGTCCAGTTCCGGACCTGAAACAAACAAAAACAGTGATAGCGCTAAGACACGCCTATATACGCAAGTGACGAAATCCCCTAAATGTGTCATATACGATCTCGGTGTCAGGGTTCTGCGTGAAGGAACCTTCTTATTTGTTCACATATTGATTTTTAAGTTTAGTGCCATTGGCGCGTAGCAGAGCAGAGCGAAAATTCAGAACGACAATGGAAACAATTAATAATAGTTAAACGGCAGGAAGTGCACAAACGAGTTCAGTCAACAACTGATATTAGGGATGCAGGTAGGCGGTTTGAGTAATTTGAAACTTCCGAAATAGGTTATTGGGCGATGTGTGTGAATGTGGACAAATGGATTGGCATTATTGTGAAAGTGCTCAGGACATGTTGAAACTAAACACGCTATATTTGTTGGTGATTTTTGAGAAGTGTGATGCGGTGATCAATTTTCGGGAAAACAGAAGCACGTGAAATTTGTTTAAGTGCTTAATTTTTTCAAAGGCTTTAAATAACAAAGTCATTGTGAGTCGGATATAGCACCACTAACCTGCACCTATTTTACATTGACACCTTTGATGCACAGGGTGTTGAAAAACGCAGTGCCAGAAAAAAAAAGTTCCGACAACGTGTCACTAAGCGCTGGTATTTCCAATTTTCTACGACGAAATCACGTAAAATTTTATTTCTGGCTGATTATCAAACGAGAATCATAGGAACAATTATTAAAAACACTTCGAAGCTATTTTTTTTAAATTTAACATGGAAATAGTTTTTTTCATATTTTATCGTCCTCAAAGTTAGGAGTGTGGAGCTATAGACGCTTTGCAGCAGCCGTGCATGGGTGCCGCCATAACCGACCTTCAGTTTTGGTTTCCTCTTATTCCGTTTTCTTCACTTCATCTTTAGCACAGCAGGGCAGGTTATTGCCATTTTAGGTTCTACTGTGTCCTTCTCCGCAGCATTGGCCTTTTTGGAGGCTCGTCAACGCTCACTTTGGTGGCTCGGCATGTGGGAAAGACAAGTGAAGGTCAGCAATGGCGGCTGTACCCTGGCGCGTGTGTAAAGCGTCTATTGAACGCGAGTCGCCGAGAGAACATTATTTACAAAAGCAGAGTTTGCAGTGACGCTATCGAAACAGCTAGAGTTGCGTGCGTTCCATGACTAAAAAGCGGATTCAAACCTGTTCGATGCGCTCGACGACCCAGTCGACAAGGAGCTCGGTTCTTGGCCTCACAACGAACTTCTCAATCACTTGCGACTCCGTTTTCTCTACTGTCGTTTCTTTGGTGCCCGACTTGAGCTCCATGCCCATGTCTGTTTGGCGTGTGATTGTGACAAAAGGCACCTTGACTTTGGTCGTTTGTGTCATTTCCGTAAGTATGCCCAGTAGGGTGTGCCAGGAACTGGAGATCTCCATGCTGGTCTTCTCCTGCATCTTAAATGTTAACTTGGTCGATTTCCGAGTGTTGGTGAATGTCCGGGAAACGACGCGCGAGGGCACGACTCTCTCGTCTTCCACATCTCCGAATTGCATTGACGAGCTGCGCACCTCCACTTTTTGTCTGTGGGAAGGGTCAGAATTAAACAGGCAGATCTAAAGGGGAACACAAAAGTGGCGCACAAAACAAACACTGATCTGCCAAACATAAGTCGACAGTATTGACACAAGAAACAAACAAACGAGACAGGAAACCTAGTGACTACTCATTTTGCCGGGAGCCCTAAACCCATGATGGCAAGAACGTTGTTCCGAATAAAACATCGCTACTACAAGGTTTTTAAATTTAATTCGAACAATTTATTAAAAACAAGCCGTGAATGGTACAGTAATGCGGTTTGTGCACGGGAGTTATACGACTAGGGCTCCCGGAAAATTAACCAACTTATCGTCACGATAAGTTTGTAATTTGTTTTTAATTACTGAAAATGAACACGTTATATCAATTAGAAGCCTGCCGAGCGTCATAAAATACCACTAAATTAGTAAAGTTTAGACACATTTGAAGCACGTGGCAATGTTGGGAGTGAGCTGAAGTTCCCACTCGTGCAAGAAGCACAAAGCTGGCTGTGCAAAACTGCGAATGATAAGGCCACCATCTGGGTACCATAGTGTTCTTGTCACCAAGGTTTGTTTGGTTTTGCTATCGCCAGCTCGGCATTTGGGCGAGAAAGAACGCCAGTAAAGCGGCTCTAACCTGGCGCACGCTGAATCAACCTTCACCTAGAGTAGCAAGTCCTATGCCCTCAAATTTCGACACCATCGCACTACTACCGAGCGCTACTACGCAACATAGCCTCCATAACACGCGATACATTCGTAGAAACACCCGGTATAATGTAGCGGCTACATGAGGTCGTTCATGGAGCGAGCACGGGACTAGCTCAAAGTATTTTATTTAAGTTTTCAGTTTTTTTTTTCAGCACAGATGAGGTTAATCAGACTTCTTCGAAACGAAAACCCGAAATACTGGTAAGTTATCTTTTTTTTTTAAATTTTAGCGCCACCACCGTCGAGCGGTTTGCAGGTTACTGCGGAGCCACTTAAATATGAAACTTCTAGATATAGCTACGATAAAAAGTGTGTGCACTCGATGTTTCTCAGGTCACGTATTTGAAAGGGATTAGAGGACGATCTAGCCATTTAGTACAATGCTCTCCGACTGTGCTGCGAGCTGCACACCGGTGTTTGCAGCAAACACTCTCCGACAGCGTGCGAATTTTGTCTGGATATGGTGGTAGCGCTGTTCAGTGAAAACATCGAGCCTATCTTATCAGGCAATCCCCGGCAAGTGGCAGAAAATAAATGATGTGAAGAATACACACTAAAATATTTCACTCCGGCTTTTACTCTATGGTCCTTGATTTGCCCGAAACTTTGCTAAACACACCAACACCCATCGCTGAAATAGTATCCCAAATATTAGGCCAAAATAATTTGTTTTCGCGAAGTTATTGAATTTACAATTTTTTTCCTCACCATATTTTTCAAACTGAAAATCTTTACTGCCAACAATGAAAAATGTGACGCCAGAGGAAGGCCGGGGTTCATTCTTTGTACTGTAGAATTTGTTTCCAACTGATTACAAGCAGTTTCATGGTGTCAAATTAATGTTTTTGAAGCTCGTTCCAGTACTCGTACCCAAATGCTCGGCATAGTCTATATTTTAGACTGCCTACTCGACTGACAAGCCTGCCGGCCACTGACGTCATGACTCTGAAAAGTGCGGGTATATTTTAATGCTGGTTTTTCCATACTTTTTATTTGACGAATTCACAATAGTTATTTTGAATTTTGGGATACTAAATAGTATACCTGAAAGGGTAAAGGCCGGAAATTAAAAAAAATAGTTAGTTGTGGTAGCTAAAAAAAAAAAGACGCCGGAGTACACCTTTAACGTTGTAAAAACGCTGTTCCATACATTCAGCACCCTTATATGGACATAATACATCCTTTTCAATCGTAAAATAGGGTGCTGTTGCATCGAACGCCCTAAAATTTTGAAGGGTGTAAAAAGGATGTGGAAAAGACTAAAGTGAGGCGAACACCATTTCTGTTTGAAGCACTGACACCGGCTTTAGCAAGGTTGTTTTAGCGACGATCTCGAATAATTTCTGCCCCTGCCAATGTTTTTAACTCGGAGACGCATTCCTTGTATAGAGTTATAGTATGCATTACGCGAACTATGGATGAGAACAAGGCAACACACGTGTAATCTTCCTAATTTAATGTGTCTTTTGATGGTAGAGTATAAGCAATAAGGCGGTGGAGAAGTCACCATGGTTGCGATTCCTCTCGTGCGTCATTCATTACATATCTGTATTTGCTGTTTATATGTATGTGAGAATTGTATGTTGTGCTTGTTGCTTGAAAACTTGCTGCTCGTAAAAAAAATATTTTTAGGATACTGCTAAGTTTGCAATCATCCTATTTTTCGGGCGTTCATCAGCATCCTAAAGGTGCTTGGTGTAATACCTTTAAGGTATAAGCTCTGGGACAACCTCATTTGCACCCTAAAAGGTGTAAAACATTTTAGTGTGTAGCGTGAACGCTGGGTAACTGTTGGAACTTCTTATTGGCTACCTTCCCCATTACACAGTGACATCAGTCTCTGAGAAATGTCAGAAGAGTCGTAAAAAGCTATTGTCCATAAGTCGCGAAAAAAGTAAATGTAACTTCCAGGCTGCCATCTCGTCGGTATCAACCATTGTTTAACGGCGTAGCGACAGTCGAGCGTGGATAGGAAACTTTGAACAAAGGTTTCATTTACCCTTCGTAAGACGCGTGTAGAGTCAGACGTGGATCTTTTCCTGTGATGTCCCACCATTCTACAACTCCATGGACTTTCACTAGACTTAAAACAAACTCTTCTATGACCTCTTCCAGATTTAAATCGGAGATTTGTTCTGGGAATGAAGGAGCAAAATTTTAGAAAAAAAACAAACAAACAATGGTCTTATTAAGAATATAAGTCGGTTCACAACTCGCCAGCTCAATGAAACCTCGGTGCGATTCATTCTCAGAAGTTATTATCACATGGATACAAGATTAGTGCACGTGTTCGTTACGGAAAAGCGCGGTGCGGAGAAGCGGAACAAGAAGCCTTCAGCGCCGATCAAAGCTGTGCACGATCACTCTTCAATTCTTCTGAAATGCCACACAAAGTCGTCCACAAGTATGGTTGTATTATATAAAAACGCACGAGACAGTAGAAGAGTTCACCGAGTAAGGATTCCTATCTGATTGATCGCTAACCTTTTATCGATTAATTAATTGGTCGATCGGTCGAGTGTCGAGGCTGATAAAATTGTTAAAATATTGCGAATCTATAAGAATAACGTTTTACCGTTTTACGCTCAAGCATCACAAATTATCACGTTTAATGAAGCCACATAACCAAAATAAACTGAACGGCTACCTTTCAAGAAGCTATAAACATCCATGGAGCTGACGTTTTAAGAATGCAATAGAGCATTCAAAGGTAACGTGCGCCCCAAACTTAACGCCGTCACGAGATGGCCCGGTTTCTTCCCTTTTAGAGCTATTCCTAAACCTAGCGATCGAACTAGTTGGTGAAGATTTGCGTCCCCGATGAAAACCTAACCAGGGAAGGTACCCTGCAGCTGCAGCGATCAATTTATCTTTGGGTAGCATGCAATAGATCAATATTTGCGTAACTGAGTGGCGGCGTTAAGTTTGAGGGGCAAATTCATTTGGCAGCACAGAACGTGCCTTCTTGACTGTTCGACAGAAGGCCGTGGCAGAAAATTTCAAAGCACGAAAAGCCGGTGATTCGCCGCTATCCGAGTGAACGTTCCAAAGAATATTGATAGGTGGCTAAACTTTTTCACGCTACTTATGTTTTTCTTAGTGCATGTGGTGCGAGATGGTTTTATGCATTTTATATTTTGATAAACATTTAGGTGTCGAAAAAGATGTTTCTCATTACGTTCTCTGAAACATGGCGTCCTAAATTTAGCCAATGATTGCATTATTGATGTCGAGTTTGATTGCGACAAAGGTAATGCCCGCATCAGCCCCGAAGAAGGGTTCACCTGATCGATTAATCGGTTAAGAAATAAATCAGTGAATAATGCAGTAATAAATTAATCCGTCAGTTAATTAATTCTTTCAGCCCCAACTAAACTCAATTTTTATTAGAGAGAGAGAAAATAGCGGGAAAATGTGGGGGATATACCCCGCTTTATGTAAAAGGGATGCTACCGTGAGGTTCATGAAAAATACAAAACAAAAAACTATGCACTTGCCTGACCATGCTGGCAAAGACCGGGGAGCACAGAATGTGTTGTGACTGAGCTTGGCACATGCTATTTGGGTGTGACGTCACCTGACATCATGAGGTCCAATGACTTGCATCACACTACCTCATGGGTGACGTCACTGTTTCACATGACATCACAAAGTCACGTGACTTCGTGACGTCACGCGACGTCATGGTGTCAAGTGACATCGTAATGTTAGATGACGTCATGATACCACCCATGACATCATATCACGTAACACCGTGACGTCACGATGTCATATGACTATGACGTAATACGACGTCATGGTGTCCCGTGACTTAAGAGCCCTCTGTGACGGTTCTTCGTGACGGTCCTTCGTGATGGGTCTTTATGACATGGGCATTTGTGACGGGACTTCATGACATTCTTCTCACATAAATCGACTGGTAAAACACATTCTGTGTTAAAATATAGTTTGATACAAAGGTTTCCATCAAATTTGCGCAATGTCATGTGGAGATTAAAGTAGCTTGCTCCGTACAAAATGCAGTGATTGGACAGTGACTGCAGCACTAAGGAACAGTTGGTGGGAGTACTGTTACGCTGTTGTTAGTACGTTTTTACTATGAGCGCGAACAGCAACAGAGACAGCTTTTTGCTTGGGAATAGTCACCCCAAGATTGGTGATCGGGCCATTGTACAGGGTGTGCTATTCTAGCTTTCGTGCGGTACCTTTAACGCGTGAATCTAAAGTACATAGATAAGTTTTTATATACATATTTTTTGTTCCATCGCTTGTATTAGGGGTTAGTTGTACTCGTAGGAGCACAAGGCTGAGGTTCCACGGGGGTCGTTTGCAATATCACAGTTTTAGCACTATTTCTTATTATGGCTCTGAACATTCTGACGAACTTGTAATGCGATTAGTATTCTATTATGTTTATGGGGGCATTTCGTAGCAATGTTTTGTAGTCAGAAAACCGTAAATGAATGAAATAAGAGGAAACAAGTCGAAATTTAATCTGACTCGCTGGTTTCTCCTTTATCAATGAAATGAGGTTTATGAAATGCTTTCCCAATATGTTTTCGTGGCACCACAATGCTTTATGGTGTAGCTTTTAATCCCTTTTAAATCACGCATAAAATAAAGTTATAACAAACTTGAACCAAAAACCGTATAATGCTTTTTTAAACACACACACACACACAAAAGAAAAAGGTATTGTGCAGGGGGACCACTTTGAGAATATTACACCACCTTTTCTTGTGACCGTCTTAAATTCTGATTACATCTTTGTACCAATCGATAATTTTGTAGTGGAATAATAAAATATCCTCCACCTTAAGCTTTACAGTTGCTACGTTACCTTTGAGCCCCTCATTATAGTCGGCCATCGTCATCTGGAATAGAAAAACAAAAGGAAATAAAGATTTCGAACGATTCAGCAATATGGTGCAGCTAGCACCACAATCTGCGCGAAATTAGCATAATAACTATGAGAGAACTCGTTAAAATCGCATATTATATTCGATTTTACATTCTTTGTAATCGTTCGTCGAAGCAGTAGATCGTAACAGTTTACAAACAAAGGGGAAGGGAACGAAGAAGTTTTAGTTCGTTGCTTCTGGTCAGTTGTATAAACTTTTTTGGCATGTATCGAAATGAATGGGGAAGAAAATCTAACGATAATAATCCCTGGAGGGAGAGCAAGGGGGACAAAGCACAAACACAAGTCTCCAAACACAACTAGATGTGTTAAAAAAAAAACTCCTAGTTTCTTTGAATGCGTTAGCATTTCTTTCGGCAGAGGTTCAATCAGGATTCGAAATTCGACAAAGAACCGTGGGTACATTGGCACTGGGAACCTAGGTGAACACGCCAAATGAAGGGGAACAAGGGAAAAGGGCTGGTCGTTCTTTGAGAGCAGAGGGGCAATTATTAAATTGAAGTTTGATCAAAGGTTAACCGAAAGGGAGGATACGCGGTAGGCACGGAAACTATACAAGCAATTATACGTAAAATATTTACCGACATTTAAATATCTACATACTAGTAATGGAGGCTAAGCAGGTCAGCTCAGTTGAAAAGAGTAAATGAAGCAGAAAGGAAAATGTTAAATGGAAGAATGCAAGAGAAATCAGCTTTCGCAATGTAACAAAGACAAGACATAAAAATGAAACAGGTGTTTGATGACTCACGGGGAAGCTCTTCACTGTTTGAGTCGAGAACGTGAATGTCAAGGACAAGATATAAGGCTAAATATGAAAAGATAGACACATGATGTGCCGTATGCATAGTGATAGATGCTAGAACATGTGGTCTTGAAGCAGACTTGTGCCTATCTTAAATACACTACTCAAGATACTGCATTTAAAATACATTTGGTGGTATTTTGGTATCTTGCAAATACAATTTAGTCTAGCGTATTTACTACTCTAACTTAAATACATTTCTCAGTATTTCAAATATATTTTGCAACCTTGGAAAAACATTTCGCCGAAACAATGTACGAAACTAGGGATCGTCATACTCCAGGGAAAAGCTGATCCGATGGAAAACTAGGAGCCAAGCGACCAACCGAAGAAAAGGAGAGAAGACACGAGCAAAACGCAGTCTCCAGATGCCAACAAAAGACCAAATGGATGGCTCCAAGTACGCCCGCCCGCCTCTATGTGTCCTCTTGCCCACTTTGCTGCTGGTGACGTCATCCGGATTTTACACTCAGATCCCCAGCTTTTGTCTTGAGCTAGAATGGGTCCGTCAATGGAGGACTGTGACTTCCAACGCTCGGCACGATCACAATGAACCATTTTCAGAAATCGCCGGTTCAGAGGGTTCCAGTATGAAAATACAAGAACACGTTTCCATGCGAGCACAGGCACTCCCTCGGCCAAAGAAGCTAGATTTAGCTGGCTTTACTCAGCTTTAGTGATCTATAGATTGGGCTTCCCCAAATCTCCTTGTGGGCCTCTTATGGCTTATCCTTTGCTCCGAAGCTCGTTCAAAAGCGTTTCTTTATTCTCCTTCCGAATGCGGTCATTGTTTCATTCTCAAAATCGTCGAAACCAGTTTTTCGCCGGGTGGAGTCATTTAAGAACTATTGGACTCTGATTCTGGATTCTCGACCATCTTGACCTCAATGCGTCAAGAATGGTTTAGACTGGTGCAGAGGGGTAAGGGAAAGGGGTTAGGAGCGGTTTTGTCGACACTCTCCTGTGTTTTCTGTTTGCCTCTTAGCCTTTTTTTTTTAGAACGCAGCTCTTAGGCGCCTGTTTCCGGGTTGAGCGGCGTCGGCGTCCGCGTAATTGCGCGTTGCATTACGGGACGTTTCCCTAATGACGTCACGAGGGTAAAATTTTCCCGCTAAATTTGGCGGAAAAAGGTTCCTGCATTATTTAGCGGGAATATTTTACCCTCGTGACGTCACACATGACGTCACGTGTGACGTCACTATAAGAAACGTTCCATATTGCATTGCGCGGTTACGCTGACGTCGAAGACGACCCGCTCAACCCGGAAACGGGCGCCTAAAAAAAATAACCTCCCCTCCTCCTCCTCAAGAGCTGCGCTCTAATTCGGCATTACAAAGAATTGTAAACGTCTTTATTTTTTTTTTACAATGGTAAGGTATAGGTGCTTCCTCTCACTTTTGACTGGGGGGTACAAAGTATTCGCTATTGGTTGTTAATCAGCGACAGAGGCTGCTGTATTCCAGTTAATGTTTCTTTTGAGCGTAGACGTGTGTCGTTCGCTCGCATACTCATCAACAAGTCTGGCTGCCTGATTAACTTTTAGTTCGGCTGTTATGAATATGCGATGCCGGACTACATGTAAAGCCCCCAGAATCGCGGCGGAGCATATTACGAACTTATTGCGGAATGCGTCATGAGCCGAGCCTGCCGTCAAACTAAAGCACGTCCTAAAATATTTCGGCACGCATTATGTTGCATATCCCGAAATATTTTAGAGTAATTTTCAATTGCAGCGGCTAAGGCGCTTCTTATAAAGATCACAACAAAATGTGATTTTCAGAGAAGTAATAAAAAAATAGAGCCCCCTTCTCACTTTTTATTCTTGTATTACCAGCTTGCAAAATTTGTCAAATTTCATCGAATGTAATTCAATTGCTTTTTCAAAGTATTTGTACTCTACTCAAGATAGTTCGTGCTGAAAGTAACTTGAATACTATCCTAGATACACTTTCAAATGGGTATTTAGTATCTCATCTTAAGTACAGCTGTTGAGTATTTGTCACAACACTGTTTTGCAGTGCACGGGGCTTCCTCCTGCCCTTCTTAAAGGCGTAGCAAATTTGGCAAGAGCGATGGGTTTTGCTGGCGAGGATGCAAGAATGGAGAAACAAAAAATAAATACAATCACACAAAAACGTAGGTTAGACAATTGATTGGTGGAGGTCTAGAGAAGCGTGATAATACACAAAATTGATGCGGTAGATGATTGAACAAGAGACGTAATTTATAGCGAAATTTAAAGGGGAGGGATGTAACTGTTTCTAGACTAGATGGCGCAAACTACCGCCCGATACAAAGGGTGCAGTCAGTACCATCCATCCATTCATTTATCCTATGATAGAAGACACACGCTTGCTGGAAGTCTTCTCATGGCCTCACAAGAAAAAGGTCGTCTTCACAACACCTTCTTCTTGTGAAGACGACCAACGTTACTATACCCTTCTGCTGGACACCGAAACGAGTATAATAACGATGCTTCAAAGGTCGTCGTGCTGGACAGGTTTTGGTATTACTTTTCTGTTAGTCTGTGACGGCAGGTTTCCATAGCCGGAAAATCCGCCCAGCGCTGCAGAGATAGCTGAATATAGCTGAATAGAGAGGTTCGTGGTAGCTAGAGCCATTAAATAAGCTATGCTTCAGAGTAATGACATTTCAGCCATCTTGGTGCTTAAAATCATGGTTGCCAGTTATGTGAAGCTTTATCTGAAATCGCAGGAAACGTTTTTCCGTCCTCCAGAAATGTTAGAACAGTTTGTGACAGAGCAAAACGATATCACATTAGCTTCCTACCACCGCGTTTAACGCTGAGGAAGTCGCATTTTAGAATTGTGACGATCGACAGTTGCGTCTGCTCTGCGCCAAGCACCAAGATGGCGACACCCACTAGCAGATCGGAGAACGGAGTGCCGATACTGTAAGCGTAGCTCATTTAGTTGCGCTAGTGGCAGCCTATTCACCGCGAAGGCTACGGGCGTGAGATCAGAGCTCGTGAAGGCCCTTTAATAGTGACGATCTCACGCTCAGACCATTCCAAAAACGGGCTTCAGACCGGCACTGTCTTGCAGGTTCGTGCGTATGGCAGACGCATTGCTCGCTTTCTAAAGCGACGAACTCGCGAGTTCTGTGCTGTGAAGATTGCTCGGTGGGATTTGATTGGTTAATAGCGGGATTATGCTTATTCAATGTCGCTTTAGGGGGAGCATAGCAGAAACAAAACAAGCGAGCTCCGAGCTTTCAGCGTCCCTGTCGAGCCGCACGCTCATGCAGCGTAAGCATCGTTTAGGCACGTGGCTCAGGCAACATGCTCGTGTTTGTAACTTCGGTTCGCTCGCACATGAAGTGAAACAAACTATGCATTATTAGAGGGTTTTAGTATATCGTGTTTTGAGTCCACGCTATTTGTAGCGGGAGCTCGCGCTGCCACTTCGATGCATGCTCTGAAGCGCGCGCCCGTAGCGGTAGAGGACCTTTGAAAGCGATCTCGTAGAACTCCCTATTATTAGGGTACATCAAGAGCGCGGCTTGTCTGGCCTCTGACCTATAACGTGGCGGCGCGATCATGGCTGGAACCACGACCGGCTATTACTCCAACGGCATTATAACAAGAAACGACAATTTTGCCGCTCAAGGAATGTTAGCATCTTCAGTTTGGCACCATTTATTTTGACTTTCAGTGGTTGAATGACTCGATCGAATGCGTGTGTGTGAAATGGGCAGTGTTGGGTAAAGTATATAAAAAGTAGTTAAAGTACAAAGTAAATGAGAGGTTATATACTTCAAGTCAAGTAGTAAGTCCACAGGTCACCATGTACTTGAGGTGAAGTACTATAAATTCAATGTACTTCCGAAGTAAAGTACAAGGACTTTTTAACACAATATTTCATGATGCCATTTCATTACCTTATACAGTGTTGTTTTTTCAAGCTGGTATACATTACCCAAGGGGCAGTCTTCTACGCGTTACTAAAAAAATTAACCGATTACAATTACAATTACTTATTGAAAAAATGTAACTGACTACACTAATCAATTACTGCATCACAAAAGTAGTTGAAACATTACCAGAAATTAGTTTATTATATTTCACGTTAATTTTTACGTTACTGGATGAGTTCAGTGCAGAACACAGTGGTCTACGCCGCGGCGAACCCGGATCGTAACAACCCGTAATAGGACCGAGGCACTCTCGACAGCTCGAGAGTCAAAACGTCGATGAGCGCGTTGACATTCTAATCCTTCTGGTATCTTGGTATCTTTTTTTAGTCGTTAAGGGGTAAAAAAAGTGTCCTACGTTGGTGCAACATAGACGAGTGACGCACGGGCAGAAAGAGCGATTGTTTACGTAAAAACCTCAACTCAATAATTTTAGCTATCTCGGAAATATATAGGGTGATTAGCGAAAAATACAAATTCGATATTGCAAAAACTACGCTTCGCAAAAAAAAAAAAAGGCTTGCGTTGTTTTTGTTTTGGGCCAGGGTCCTATTTAAGAAAATGATTAAAGTTCGGGATAATTAGATAGTTAATTATTTTTACGTAATTAACTTTTTAATGTTGTGTTCAAGAGCTTGGTTTAAATGAGAAACTTGCTGAGCATCATCGAAAAACACTAAATCAATAAATTGCAGAACGATAGAAGGCACGCGCGGAATTTTGCGGCTTTCTGAAAAACCGCACAACTTCGACGGGTTTTTAAGTTTCGGTTTTGCAATCGCAGCGCTTCTCGGCCCCGACGGCACCGCACCCCGTGGAGAAATAGTGCAACCAGCCTCTGCTTCGTT
The DNA here is from genome assembly GCA_037355805.1 of Ixodes ricinus. NCBI lineage: Eukaryota > Metazoa > Arthropoda > Arachnida > Ixodida > Ixodidae > Ixodes > Ixodes ricinus. The sequence continues at coordinate 23,424 of JAZHYW010022815.1, read as the reverse complement.
GCGCGAGGACAGCACGGCAGAGGTTGGTTGCGTTATTTCTCCACGAGGCGCTGCCGTCGGTGCCGAGAAGCGCTCCGATTGCAAACCGAAACTTAAAACCCGTCGATGTTGTGCAGTTTCTCGGAAAGCCGTAAACGCTGCGCGTGCCTTCTGTCGTTCTGCAATTTCTTGATTTACTATTCGTCGATGATACTCAGCAATTTTCTAATTGAAACTATTCTCTTAAGCACAATATTAAAAAAAAGTTAACTAAGCAAAAATAATTAATAACTTAATTATCCGAAACTTTAATAATTTTCCTAAATGGGCCCTGGCTCCGGACTAAAACGACACAAGCGTTTTTTGTTGTTGTTGCGACGCGTAGTTTTTGCAATATCAAATTTGTCCACTTTTCCTGAAACATCCTGTATAATTGATTACTTGTAATTGCTTAGAAAAAATAGTAATTGAACGTTACCGCAGAAAAAAGTAATTGAATGGTTAAAAAGTTACAATAAAATGTAATTGATTACACGGAATCAGTTACTTGAAAATCGTTGCGTACAAGTCTGCCCAGGGGCAGTGGTGTGCATCAGTTCTTTTCCGAAAGCGGCGGCGAATATTAGATAAAGTCAAATTGCCACAAAGTAGTTTGATTCTCGCTGACGAGCTATTTAACACAATCCGTTTATAAGGCACTTATTTGTATCGATCTTATAGCCGCCATTACTTCATTTAGCGAAATGACCAGATGCCGTCTCGAAAGACGATAGCGCGCTTTCACACGGCGATGAGCCATCTTTTCTGTTTTCTAATTTGATTTATGTACTTTGAAGTCGGTAGTTGGTACTTTCCTCGGAAAGTACCAGAAAACAAAATACTTTAAGTAAAGTTCAAGTACACACCCACAGAATATACTTCAAGTAAAGTACAAGTTTTCTAGACCTACTTAAAGTAGCACTTTAGGTAAATGTACTTAAAGTCCTTCCCAACACTAAAAACTTGGTAAACGTGCAAAAAAAAAAGAAAAAGGCACTTACTATGAATATTATTGCTCCGAAAACCCACACATCTCTTCCGGCTGTCATGCTTTTCGTTTGAAAATGAGAATGAATCTTAAGTGATGCGTGAAGTATTCAACCATGTATATGATTACAGCGTACGAGGCATCAGTCTAGATCGTTGCCATCACCGCAGTCTAAACGAATGGAAAATGTGGGTAGAGGAAATGCAACTCAAGAACAGAGATGCGGTTGTCATATCTCCGTGGCAGAACAAAAGCTGCGATCGCAAAATGAATATGCCCATTGTGTCCTGCTATTTGATTCCCAGGTTGTTTATTCTTTCCTCGAGTGACCTGTGTGTGTTTTAGTCGGAAAAAAGCTTGTCCCGTAGAAGGAAACATTTCTAGCACGTTTGTTTTTTGTTCTCAGTAAACCAACTTCATGCTTCCTTTAGCGTAGATAAATAAATGGGTCTGCTTATTTTGTATCGTGTCTGATAACGTCTTCCGATATGCACTTATAAACGCAAAGTATGCAAGCAAAGTAACCGAGCAGATTTTGTTGTGGTTGTCCGTTTTTTTTATCGTTCCCCATCTCAGGGTTTACAAGACGTCTGTCTCGACTATTTTTTGCACAAAGTATGCGAGTAAATCGGGGCCATATTCGATCGTTCTAACACCAGCGTCTGTCTCGACTATTTTTGCAGGCCGGCGAATTGTGACACAAAGAGCCTTGCCTAGACTCTGCTGAGTCGCGTACGAGCTCGAAATGCACGATTAATGTAATTTGATGCTTCGGGGCTTCGGCCCGTGCGGGCTAAGCATCGCCGATGGCAGGCCTCTTCTTCTGGAGACGGGCCAGCCGCAAAACACGCCGCCACATACCGTGTCTCAGCTGAAAATGTCACTGAACGTCGATGGCATTTCTCAGTCAACCCAGCTCATTTGTCAAACTCGCTCGGCGAAGCGGGGATAATGGGTACACCTCTCCGAATGAACTACGCGAAACCAAGGCGACTTAGTCGGCTACGTCATTGGAACTCGAAGACATTTTATGTGCGGGTCTTGGAGCGTCTCTTGGGACTTCCTGTAATTCCCGCACTTTCATCACAGCTGAGAACGCGTAGATGAAAAATGCGCTTTGGTCTAGAGTAGTTTTGAAACATTATGTGCGTAGGACATTCCACAATTTGGCGCTTTTCCGATTTGGCCTCCCCTCAAAATCAACAACAACAGTAAACAAACCATTCGGTGAGAATTTTCCGGTAATAGTCGGGCATACCGAGCTCCGTGAGCTATTCCTGTCGTTCGTAGCAAGTGGCTCCTTGCGCTCCCTTTTTTAAACCTGGGTTACTCTGTATGTTTTTATTCACAAGTCCTTTGTAATACATGGCTTGTGCATGACGTCATCGAATCATGCTGGTTGTCATTTCTGCTTCCTCTTTCCGAGAAAAACTAGTTTGATGGGGCGAAATCTATGCTCCAGAAGGCACGCGCTCATGGCAATGCCACCACAATGGCCGCTCATTGGTCGTCAGTGCAAGCTACGCACAGATCGCAAACCTTATTGAACGATTATTGTTTTAAAGCACAAAATGATTTCTAACTACATTTCGAAACTGTGTCCGTCGACGCATTTTCCGCTAAATTTAGTGGGGAAGTGGACGTCGTGTTGTCACATGACCTCCACAACAGTTCGTTCTCAAGGCTAAATTTAGCGAGGATATGGACGTTACGTGCCCTCAACAGCTTACGTTTTCCCGCCTAATTTAGCGGGAGAGTTGACGTCACGTGACCTGACGTCACATGACCTATGCGCCAAAGTCAGTTTTCCTGTTAAATTTAGCCAGGAAACTTACTTGGTGCGCTGGTCACGTGACGTCGATTTCCCCACTAAATTTGATGCTAATTAAGATATAGAAGGTTTTTCTTCACTCCCCGAAACGACTTTGACTATCTTCTAAACAAATGTAAAATAACGCTTTTTAAACAATGCATTTCATGCATGATGCGACTTTTGGAGTAAAGGTTGTTAAATTGACGAAAAATTGACGAAAGAACGGGGGTAAAAAACTCTTCATAAGCCTTGACGAGAGCCTCAGGAATCCCGTCATGACCAGCGGACAAACTCGGCCTCAAACTTCTTCGTCGTCAATGACGGATGAGGACAGCTGCTCCCTGTTTCCTACTAAAGGTAAGCGTGAGTTGCCCGTTGTGCTTAGACGAGAGAATGAGTTACATACATCGGACGTGGATATGTGTTTGAGACCGTTTTCCCGAGCTCGAAAAAAAAGCATAAATGTGTGTATCTAGTGTCACTCAAAAAAGTAAAGAAGTGTCTTTTTTTCGTGTTCAGGTGCTGTCTCTTTTGTGCAGCGTTTATCTGCAGGCTTAGGGATTTTTTTTTCACTTACATCTTGCTGGTGTCATTTTTTCTCTGCTATGTTGTTACGTGTGGCCGCATTGTTTGCCGTGTTTGTGCAGGCTCAAAAAAAAAATAATGTGCGTCGTTTTTTGTCACGGAGTGAAAAAACACTGCATAAACCTTTTATGCAGTGTTTTTTATGCACTTTAATGCACTGCATAAACCTTTTATGCAGTGTTTTTTACTGCTATTGGGCTTTTTGTTTGATTTGTCCTGATCAAGTAGTTTGTCGTCTTCTGACGGACATTCATATTGTCTGGGCATACTGGATGGTCTGGCCGCCTAATTCTCAGAAGCAACATATCTTGCCTGTCTGCAATTATGTGTGCGTATATGTGTGTACATGTGTACGTGCTATAGACCTTTCCCATAATCGCCTTCTGGGCGCTGCCATCGTTGTCTACCGGGCTGTCGAAGGCGTTCTGGGCGTGCGCAGTACCTCTCTTGCACGAAATATGAGACGCCGCGCATGCGTACGCAGTCCAGTGACTCAGCATCTTGTGCCTGGGCGATGACCGCTGGAGAGATCTATATTGAGCCCCCAGCTTTCCTCCTTGCTCATCCCTTTCTGTTTTCCCATTTTTTTATTTATTTTTAAGCTCTTTCTACTCTTTTGTTTAGGACGTCACATCTTCGGCGCTATTACGCTCAACCATAATATCCTTTATAGACCTTTTTCGCATAACCTCAAACCAGCCAGTAACTGACGTACCCTCGACCTGGTGCATTTTTGGATTGCCCGCTGACACAGGGTACGCAACCGCCAAGGGTATGGGCGAAAAGGCTTAAAAACGGACGTCGTGCATGAGTTAGTTCCAAGTGCTCCTTTTTACCGTGCTGCAATTTCCGAAAATCTACGTTTGTCTGGCTACCACTGCGTGGTCGTCGGATGGATAAATAATTTTAAAAAGCATAAGAACAATAGCAGAAACTGTGCCATGAGCACAAGAAGCTGCAGCGCGAGTGTGGCTGCAATGTTATCGAGCTTCGCATTTTCCTCAAGAATCTTTATTTACAAAGTCAGTCGATTGCGAGCTTGAATCGCGAGAGATTCGTTGCAGACTCAACGTCACGTTTAAGCTCACGACCACTTCGTCTACGACAAGAGGACCGATTTTAATTCCCGGCCCAGGTGGTCCAATTAGGTTATCACTGCAAGCCCCATGGTATGAAGAAGGTATGAGAAAGTCTACATGCCACCACCCAAGATGGAGCTATCAAATACCGACAGAACTACCTGCATAGACTACATTAAACTGCTCATATATACTTCGCTGTGGAAACTCAATCAAAACACCCCACCGTCTTCGTCCTCGTTCTCTCGAGGAGGCAAGGTGATGGCCTGTGAGTAGCCAGCTGGATTCAGCGGACAAGCTCCAACCAAGTTATTGCAGCCCACCATAGCCAAGTCTAGCCAAGTTCCCCCCATACCCATACCGTTGCCTACCCAGATAGCTGTGCTGCCAGAACTAGCGGTATTCTTTTTCTAAGCCGCTAGACGGCGTCGTCGGCGCCGCAATTCTCCAAGATGGCGGCGCCGTTAAGAGTCTATACTGACAAAGCCTGGCAGATCGCCACGAGACACGGCCGCCGAGAGTGAAAAGGTAGAGCGGCAGACACCGGTTGGGGGGGGGGGGGGGAGGGAGGGTGGCATGTAACGGGCGCCCCGCTGAGGCGAGACGCCGAAACACACTTTCCCGAGCGATGGAATGTCCGCTCGCGCTCCTCACTCTACCGCTTCTTTTCTCGTCGGGTTTGAACACCATGTTTCGGTTACTCGCCGCTACAAAAGCTGTGCGCTGAATACCGGGTTCCTCGAGAAATGGTTTCTGCTACCAGATCCTGGTGCTACCAAAATTTCCAACCTGGCACTCTATGGCTCCGTCCTCGAACTGCCAGGCTTTGTTAGTATAGAGGAGGCTATGGCACAACAAACGATGCTATCTGCATTTTGTTTCGAATACCTAATCCTCCTATTTATAAAGGCCACCTCGGTGGCTCCGGGGTGAGAGCGCCGGCCTACGGATCCCCATGTGGCGGGTTCGAATCCCGGCCGAGGTGCCCGCAATCCTGAAGGAGGCTTATTTGCGAGTGAAGGCGCCGTGAAACCGAGCTTTCGGTTGCACGTCAAAAGATCCCCAGGTGGTCGAAATTAATCCTCAGTCCTCCGCTGGGGCGTGCCAGATGCCCGTCGTTAGTTTGGCGCGTAAAACTCCCAAATTTGACTTTCCTATTTATAAAGAAAGAGGCCTCTTTTTTCATCGAACACGCACGTCACGAATATAATGCTCCTCGACCTTATCTACATAGAACAAAACTCGGAATGACTCGTAGTAAATCTAAAATGAAATAAAAAAGCGTGGAAAGAAAAATTTGCGGAGTCATGCCCGCACCCGCGGAAGGTCGCGTTAGGCTCTAACGACAACCCAGCAACACATTGGTATTGAAACGCCAAAAGTTGGCAACATTGTAATTAGGAATAGTGGCGCTGTCCCTATCGTTTTTGAGAACTTCAACTAGAACTGCTTATCTATACAAGCAAGAGATTGCGCAAGTATACGTCGTCTGCTAACGCTGCAATTATATTCGATACTTAGAACAACTAGTTAGCTTATGAAATATTATATTCGTGGAAAGTAATCTGAAATTGGTTGAGGAAAATTCTCATAACAAATTTACTTTCAGAAATAACTCTCGTTTTCTCAGAATTGTGTTTTTCGTGTGCATAGTCATTTTCAAGACGTTTCTTCATTGTTAAATTATTTCAAATGACTTTCAACACAAATACAAGAAACTAGCCTTATACAGAACCAATCCAGTTCCTCTAGAACCCAATTGAAAATAATGTCAGAACTCCTAAGATGAAATTTTGAACTTTAAGCATTATAAGGTAGAGTTTTTGACTAAACGACTGGAGTTGCGCTTCTCATATTTTTTTCTATGCTGGGTTGCTAGGTTCGCTAGAGATAAGCCCTACAAAGTCCGTTGCTCAGTTGCAAGGGCTACACTAAGTTATGACACTTTCAATTTTTATATATAAAAAAAACAATTTCAAGAAAATTAAAAAAAAAAGTATGTGTGGACTACTTCGAGAAAAGATGTAAATAAGAGACTGCACGTATCCTTTATCTCTTTATTAATAAACTCCCAACGCGATTTGGTTGCCTTACAAATCTATAAACCTAGATTTCGTAAAGGCATGTCTCCGAAATTATCAAAACTTGCTCTTTTTGTTTCTTCATTGCGATTTACATTTGCAGAGATAGATATCACATTTTGTCCGAAGGTATTGAAGACGCAATTGGATGCATTTTCAATTAGAACGAATTGCGTTACTCACGCACAGACGCGACGTTTGTACCGCGAACATGAGTACAGCCAGCCCCGGAATTATTGTTTCGGCCGTGGGACCGCCGCCTTAAGTAAACGGTGGAATGTGAAGGTTTGACAATGCTATGCCGGCTACTACCTATTTTCCTGTTCAGGAGCTATTCAAGCTGCAATCCAGTACACTGATTATATTTTTTTCCCTATCTATCCTTCAATTTTCGCGTTCTATTGATTTTTATGTTTGTTATTTTATCTTCATTGTGCCACCCATGACGTGTCTGAGATAGAACAATTGGAAATAAAATGTATTCGCTAGTGCAGTGCAGAATAATCGCATGCACTTATGGAATTTACATATTACGTTAATCGAGTGAACGCTCGGTTCATAGATTCGTAGGTCAGCTTTTCTCAGCGTTCGTAAAAAAGTTGGTGAGCTTTTCTCTGCATCCGACAGTTTTGCGGTGAGCTTATCTCCAGTTAGCTTTTCTCCGCCGCCCTTGCTAGATACCCTTCTTTGGTTTGCCCCGTGAACCATCAGTATATAATTGATTTCCGATCCCCGTCACACACTTGCTCACGTGCGCGATTTGCCTTCGGCTAGATTGACATTCTAATTAATTAAACAATAAAACTTTCACACACATACTGAATATAGCTATAAAAACTAAATCGACGAGTTCTAAAAAAAAAAAATGCCGTTTTTATGCAATCTAGAAAGAAAATATACAAAGAAGTAAATATTTTTCACTTTTATTATTTGCCACGTACCAACACCTTGGGTTCAACACGTTGGTGCTGATTGTCCTGTGTTCCGCGGGCTTCATGCTCGCCTTTCTCTTTCTTTATTCATTGTCAATGAGACCAGGAAGCACATTTTCGCTTGGCTTCTTTTTACCGCGTTTAAGACTTTTCTCTTTCAATTGAACCGCCAGGTCAGAAGAAGTGACTCCATTGAAGACCCCTTGCCTTCATATTTTACTAAGTATTTCGATAGTCGAGTGAGTTTTGGGTGGTTCAAGTAAGCAATACTGTAGAACCACAAATGTCTGCTCTTGTATTGTCTCTCGTAGTAGACAGCAATGAATCCTTCCAGTTGGAAATCTGCGGTCCAGGGGACGTTCTGTAAAACGGACAAGTCATAGACAGTTTCCATGTATTGAAGCAGTTTTACATCAGAGGTGTGCGTGTATTTACATAAGTTACAATTAAAAGTAAACATCTTCGACAGAAATCTGTGTGGTTAGGAAACGGTTAAAAAAAGAATTGAATCTCTAATTAATTAAAACAATTCCCGACGTTTCGGGACTAACTCGGTCCCTTGGTCACGCGTGCCTGTGAGGTGGACAGAGGCTGGCTGCGTCCGAGATTTTCCACGGTATGACGGAGTCCTGAGACAGCTTGGGAGAGTTCCCGACGACGTGTTCAACATGGGATCGCAGATCACTCACAAGATCCACCATCCGTCGCCGACTCCTCGCCCCAAGGACAGACCGGGAGAGAAGTCTCAAGGCCTCATCTCCCGCTCTTTAACGTATGGTAACGTTCTGTTGCTACCTGGGCAAAACCAAAATACTTCCCGGAACTCACCCGCTGCAGACAAATACGACGTCAAGAATGAAAAGGAGTGTCCTCGCTATTCGGCGCAACGTTCGCTAAGCACGTGCCCTCGCTGAACACGTGCAGCGGAAACCAGAGCCGGCTTGCTAGGGCAGCGTCTCAGACTGAGGACTGAGTCGAGGAAGCAGTGCAAAGAGGTGGGGCGCGCGACTGTCTTGAGACGCGGCTTGAGTCCATCTCAGCTCGAGCGCTGACTTTGGCATTGCTTTCTTTCCCACAGTCTCAGCTGAGACGCTGTTTTCTAGCAAGTCGAACCAGGTCTCTGAGTGATCTTCGACAAAGGCGAGATCCCCTGCCACAGATCAACACTGCTGCGTTTATAATCCTGATACATTCAGACAATAAAAGGAGGGTATCATCAGGTCGTCGGGAACTGCCCTAACCGTGTACCGTGTACGTCGCAGGACTCTGTCACATCGTGTAAAAAACTCGGACGCAGTCAGCCTGCATAAGCAGCGCTCTTCTTCGTCCACCTTAGTCACCCTTGACCAAGGGACCGTGTTGATCCCGAAATATTGGAGGTTTGTCTTTGCTATGACTTTGGTTAAAGTTTCCGTTCTTCGTCAAATTGCTTTTAGCGTTAAAATAATTCTGTAAATATGTTCATGCAAATGAGAGGTTAATTTGGCTTTACGTTTTGTTCTTTTGAAACGCGCACTAGTCATTGCAAATTCTTACATGGCTCGGCATTTTACCTCCAATGTAGATTCTCTCCATAAGCAAACACATTTTCAGCAATGTTCGTTGGCGTGCATGCAGGACGACGCGGTTTCACGGTGATCAAGTTAATTATATGTATTTAACGATGACAAAATAGAGTACATATATTTTCTTTTACCATTACAATAAAAGTATACGTGAGTAAGGGGCCTGCTGATTATTAAATAAAGATGGTTCTTATATCTAACCTCAAACGTTTAGGATTGGATATAGTAACAACAGCTTTGGGAAAATCTTTCAAGAGCTTGATGGAGCATGGGCAGGAAGAATTATTGAATGCTAATGTATATACCTAAAGATGCGTGTGAAGTTCTTGGTGTTAAAGTTACAAGTTATATTATTAAGAAGTTCTCTAAATAAAGTACATTTAACAGAATACTTCTTAAATATTGTTCAAACTAAGCATCGGAAAAAAATTGTAGGCCCCGTTTTCAGAAAACACATATACACATTTTGTTTTATTAGCAATATGCTGTCGAAACGTGAATGTATGATAACGAAATGGAGCGAACGTACAATTTCGTATATATTTGAGTCGGAGAATCAATCTCAGAATACATTTGAAAACAGTAATGACTCTATCTTGATAATTTGCTCCTCAAACATAAAATAAATAGTCGATTAAAATACTATTACGGCACGGAGATACAAATTTACAACCAAGCTATCATACGTCAATCATCTCCAGCCCATGAGAGATGTATGCACCTTGTAAGCGTGGGGCGGGGCTTAGCGGGCTGCGGCATAGTTCTGCACCTAAATTGCGTCGAAGAGCATACATATTGCGCAAAACATTTTTTTCCGTGGACAGAATTATTTTCAAAAGTATCTGTCTCATCTACGCCCTTTAAAATATTTTCCCTTGCAGTGTTCCTTTAAGAGTCATTGTAGTTAATGTAGGGAACTCCAAAAATATTTGAGGTGACTTCAGCACCATGCAAGGCACTAGGTAGCCAGAGACAGCAAGGATGGATCAAGTGTAGAGTGAATAGGTAAAGCTTTGAGTTGGTCCGCTTATGAGTGAAGGAAACTAATTTAAACTTCACTGTGGTAAAGGGGCCAGTGAAACGGCATTGGGTTGGAAATGTTTCTCACTTTACACAAGCTTACTGGCACTAGTGTACCCAAGTATACTTCTAGGCAACGCCACTAACCAAGAATCTTCTTTGTCGCGGTGTAATTTCAAGGATACAAGCTGACTTTTTCTTTCACTCTCTCCTCGCAGAGCTTGTATAACGTAGCCATGAGTATAGCAGTGTCGATGCAGTCGCGGGGATCACCTTACCGTGACTATAGGGAGTTTTAGAATAGGGACTTCCTGTGTTTAGGGGCCCCTAAGAACTATGGGGACGCACGTGGCGTGTTGCTCGCACCACCAACTTATAGCATAGAGTTTTCAGCGAGCGTGGACTGCTTGCGATTCTCGCTTGCAGTACTAATGTGGCTAACAAGCGAAATATACAGAAACAACAAATATAAAAAGTAAAACATTTGCGCAGCAGGCGCATGACCGACGATGCGATAATGCAATAGGTAAAAAATGTTCCGTTTTCGCATCTCCGGCCTCGGGCCGTCTGCACGAGTGGTAACTTAGCGCACCCCGCGCTTGAAGTCGTAAAATTGACTGATTTAGCGGTTTTAGTTGACGCGCAGAGAGTTTCTCATTGGAACCATAGGTTTATTCACTAACCAAAAAGGTTATATAGTGAGTTTTAAGTAATTATTTTGTCTAATTGGTATGTTTTTTGCAATCCCTGACGTCCGCAGTGACTAACAGGTTGTTCCCGAAAAGAGTTTATTTTTATTCTTTTAATGCGTTAGCATTTATGGCCCCGATGTATGCAGCCGTTTTTCGTTTGGACGGTCGTGGTTTCGACTGGACTGGACCGGTTCGTGAGGCCGATGCGCGGTTCCCGCCGTGCTCTTTTCGCTCCATCCGTTCGCTCGTTACGTCCACTTTCCCTCTTACAAGAGGGAAAGAGTATTCTGACACGTTTCCAACGCAAGAGGAGGGGATCGAGCGGCCGTGGCGGTGGCACAACGTACGCGACAACGGAAAACCGAGGCGCAGCGACGACGCCGTTTGCGCGAAACCGCCAACACCCGGGAGAAAAGATTGTCCTTTCGAAGACAACATTATGCTAACCATAGGATAGGCGGCGATCGACGGAAGCTGTGGTGACTGCATCCATTTGCCGTCGACGCGTGTGAGAACAGACTGGCTCTCCGAACACAGCGGGATGCGGACCGTTGCGAGGTTGAAATAACCATCCAATTCGCTGAGTCGGAACCTCTGTTCTAAATTCGAACGCATTTCGTCGAAGAATCAGCAGCAACAGCAGCAATATCGGCATGATTCTTTTTTTCAATAGCACTCTAGTTTTAGGAATTTCTGAAAAGACTTTGCAGAAACGCCCGGTATATTTGATGATAGACATAAGCAGTTTTCGACGTTTTTGAGCTAATATTGTGAGTGATCTGGGATGTGAATATTTTAAAGTTATTGACTCACCTTTAGGATTCCTGCAGGCGAAAGGGCAATTGGCTCCGTGAAAGAGTAGTCTACCTCTGGTACTAACGGAATGCTACTTAGATCCTCAGTCGTGGAAATAGACAAAAACAATTATGAATAAAATTTGGGCAGCTTCCATCCGGTAAGGGTTGGACAAAATGGCTGATCAGGGCTATCGTGGTATGAGATTTTATTGGTTACCAATACTTCTAGATTTTAATTGTATGTATGGTTTATCAAAATTACATTTTTATTTTGATTTTATTATGCCTATTGGATATTACTTTTTTTTGCAGTGAGAGTATCCAAAATTGTATCGGAATTGCATTGTCTACTGTCTAATGAAATGTTCTTGTTTCTTGTTACAGAGAGCGTTTAATAATTTCTTGAACCATGGCTGATTGTTCTCGAAGCAAATCGAAACGACGGGAGCATGGGCGTCGATGAGTTCAGATAACTTTTTATAAAGATATTCCAATTGCTGTCTAGGTAAGGCCTTGAAAGTCGACGATGAAAGAAGAAGAAAAGAGGAGGTTTCCGTAAACTAAGCCATAATCCGCTTCGTGATTTTGATTTTTTTGTAAATTAGCATAACATAATTTTGGGGTTTGTTAGACAAAATAGGTATGAATATTTGCTTATTTTTGAAATCTCTAAAGCCTCACTGCAGAGCGGGTTCCAAGAAAGGGTGTGTTATTTAAAAGAAGGGAGATACAAGAAAAGGAACCAAGTAGCGATTCTACACATCGTTTTCCCGAAAGAGGGCCAAAAGAAAAAAAAAAGAAAAAAGAGCTTCCTTCCTGTTGTGAGAACCGGGCAATGAGGAGCACTTAGCTCTCAACCAGGGCGACATTGTCGGGGCACCGTTATTCATGTACTGGGTGCAACGGCGACCAACAGAAGAAAGAAACAAGTCTATGGGCCGTCCTACACCGCGTATGCGAGAAGCGGCGGGATCAAGCGCCACCCATCTGGTTCCAAGTCTCCCCTCTTTCTCTCTCCGGCACGGAGAAAGCGCGTAAGACATTACCACGGGAATTCGGAAGTACTTCCTTCTCCCACCGTCATTCCCAGTGTGATCGGTGGACTGTATCAACGCGAAAAGAAGGAGCCCAGCTGAGCGAGATTCGCGGCCAACGACGGTTGTCCGCGCAATGGACGCAATGGACACGCGCAATGGACGCACGAGTGGATTAGACGGCACACTCACGATTCACACCGTACCGTTTACTTACGTTGTGTTATGTTACGGGAGCTTACGTCGAGTGACGTCCGCGAGTGACCGGGACATTCGTGCTTTCCTGGAAGCACGGCAACCGATTCAAGGAATAGCTTTGCACGAGTTATATCAAGCTCGGATTTCCCGCTGACTCGCGTTAAAATCACATGGTATTGTAGGCAAACGTTATCGAACAGTGCTGTGCGCATGGGCTTTTCATTCCGCACTCGCTATTTCTTTCGTAAATGGTACGTGCGCGATGCTGCTTCAAATTTGTGGTACCTTCGTTACAAACAAGAGCATCTAGTCATGGTATAAAATCACCGATAGTGGCGTCTAAAAAGCGGATTCATACGACCTTGTCTATGCCCACACTCTGAGGGCATGCACGGGACAATACGCGCGACAAGTTCGAAGTCTTGCTATGTGCGTTGTCCAGGGAAGTGTAAAATTAGGCACAAAATTCATGGAATTCGGTGCAGTATTTAGAAAGTTGTATACTAGGTAGCGGAAGCTATACTGAATCAAGGTGTTTAGCCACTACCAGTCATCTATTCATTCATGCGTATGTTCTCAGACTTTTGGTTCTGTTCATTGAGATAGTGGTGAAATTACAGTTTATAATGCGTTTCTATAAGCCCATCAAAAAGTGGAGTGAAAACGTCCAGGCTCCTCTATTGAGAATGACTCTATTCCGTTGCAACTTCAGCCCGTTGAGGAACAAACAAATATAAGAAATGACTGACCATTGTGCCGTCTGTCATCTTCCAAGTCGCAGTTACCTCGGTCTGGCCTGGAACGCTGAACGATTCCTTCATGGTAACCTCCGTGGTTTTGATTTCGGTGCCGGCTCTCTCATTTTTGGAGTCGATCGCTGTACTTACTTCGAACCCCGCATCGCCCAGCTTCTTTGGGAGATCGAGAAACATACTAAAGCCTAGTCCGGTGCGTACAGAGTTCTCAACCTCCCAGGAAAGAAAGTTGGAAACTGTCTTGATGTGTTGGACATTCACCGAAATGGGAGTTTTCTTTTGATTGTTCTGGAAGGTTTGGCTGTACAGAGCATCAGGTTTTGCAACTTTTGAGGTCGCCTCGCCATATGAAATACCCTTGACAGAAACCTTCATGCGATACCTGCAAAGACGGCGCAGACTTTGTTACGCCAAACTTCGCCAGAGTGCTTGTGCACTCAGTACAGGGATTCACATTTTTGACATCTGAATGCCCCATGTAAATCATGTAGACTGAGCCACTTATTTTAAGTGCAAACAAGCAGTGTTCCAGTCATCCTTGACACATCTACCTGTAACAAGGTCAGTGGCATCGAGAGAAAAGGAGTGGAGGAGGAGAAATGCACCCCCCCTTCCCCCGACATTTTAGACATTTCTAGTAACTTTGAGAAGAGAAGGTTTATTCCTCTGGGACCCAGGTGCACTCCTTATCTCCCACTTCCGACGCCATTGAACGAGGCACACATACAGGGCCAATGTTTTCAGATGGGGAAATTCTCCACCAGATTTTGAAAATCCGGTGTAGTATTTAGCCTTTGGTGTCGTTGTTAGCAGTCTTGGGTAGTATCGCGATACTGCATGTAACTCTCTACTTTTTTTTGGGTAACTTTTAACTGTAAATCTATAGATTTTACATTTGTAAAGATATACATCTCAAAAAGTGAAATGAGATTTTTTTGAAGAGTTCCAAATAAATATAAATTGCAGTCATTGTGTGTTGTCATCAATGTATCCACAGATGAATAATAAAAAAACACGAAAGTATCTTGAAAGGAACTATAAGTTACTCTGACTGAAGTAACTGTAATTACAACGCAATATTTTTATTTTTAAGTGCAACCGTAACTGTAACTTAAATACATTTTTGAGCGAACTATCTGTAACTGCAGCTAAATACTTTTTTAAAAGTGAGTTACTCAAAACTGCTAGTGAGGGAACTACTGTGCTAGACAAAATTTGGCAAAATTTGGGATAATGCCCCGTGACCCTAGAGCCGGAGTCACACTACGAGTCACATACCGAAGTCACCGCGAGATCCGTGGTTCGAATGCCGCGTGCCAAGTTTCCTCCTCGAACTCATTGCCGTGCGGCATTCGAACCACGGATCTCGCGGTGACTCGCGTTCGAATCCGTTTGCAGACTGTATTTTGTACGATGTATAAGCAGTGTGACTCCGGCTTTAGGCACTGAAAGCCAATACATCTTAAAATATAATACACTAAAAGTGTACTAATTTTGCACTTCAATAAACACATCGGAAAGCAGACTTCAGTATGTTTTACTTTTAGTGTATATGGGCAATTTCATTTCAAATCGTGCAAGAAAAAGTGGTGACGATTAAAAAGCCTTTGAAAAAAATACACATGCTGGGCCAATTCTTAATTAGAACGAGGCATGAAAACCGTATTTGCGGCAAGTTGTTAGTTCTGAAGGTGTTTTTCTTTTTACTTCCCCAATGTAGATTCTGAGGTTGGGCGAAGGTCACATGGCGCGAAATCGGGTGCTTCGCCAGGCTCAGATAGATTTAGCTCAACAAGGGAGCTTGGTACATGCTTTTGTTTTTAGACTATAAGAGCGAAACTGCCAAAAAATGTGTTTTCGTTCAAGCTTTTTTTGAAATTCAGAATTTGTCTTCAAAGACGATAATTTACATGGTTCGGATGATGAAAACGTCCGCTGTATTCCACATTAGGCACTCTAAGAAACCTGGAGCGTCTGCCCTCTCGCAAAGTAATTTGGAGAGTCAATTGCTGCTATCCACAACCCCCCCCCCCTTTCCCCACCACAAAAAAAAAAAAAAAACGGTGTGCGCATTGGCATTGAGCACGATGAAACAATCTGCTGGAGCAGCGCAGACATTTTTTTTAACATGTTATCAGCCCCGCTATTCGCTAAGCGCCCTAGAGAGCCGCACTCTCCGAAGTGCTTGGCGGGGGAGCAAACGCTCCATAGCCCACCGTTCTCTATATAGTTCTTAGAGTGTGGCATAAATTACACATATATATCAAATGAAAGCTTGAAGGAAAGCTGAACCACTTTTCAGGAAATCTGAGGTAGGAGCGGACTTCTAAAGCTTTTTGTCCCGTGAATTCAGCTATCGCACTTAAGCTGAAGTAAACGTAAACCGCATTTTACTTAAAAAAAAAAAAGCCCAGCGATTGCCGCAGGGCGTGTGGCGAGCCTCTCTGCCGCCTGTAATATGCCCAAAGCGTCGTGAAGTTACCGTCGGCATCCCCCAACCAGCTTAGTGGCAAGCAAGGGTCATCTGACACCGCCGATGACGTCACTTTTGCTAGGTTTTAAAGGTGGTAGCTTTATACGACGCACCAAACTCAGGAGCCGCGTGAGCACGAAATTTGTAGGTCGGTCAGTCGGTAACCGCTAAAAAATCTCTAAAAAAAAAAAAAAGAAACGGTAGCCGTCTTTAGGAGTTGAACACTGGTCGGCGGCGTGGAAGCCGAATGCGCTGTTGACTGAACTAGGGATCCAGTACACAGGAACGGCAGGAGCAGAAGCAGGTGGTGTGAGAAAGCGCGCGAAGAGGAGAGGGGTGGAAAGGGCAAAAAAAGAGGAGCAGCAAAAGGATGTGTACAAAGAGTGCGCGGAACGAGGAGTGGAAAGGGCAGGAAAGCGCACTTCTCTCTCTTGGTGACCAGAAAATTCAGCGCAAAGGCTTGGTATCCGGGTGGTACTGAAGGGTAGCGCGCGCAGCGTCACTAAGAGACAATGGCGTGACGCAATTTGTTTCCATACAAAACCCTGCCGTAGGCACCACCCGAACTAAGAGCACCACCCACCCCAGCCACTGAAAGACTAAGGTTCATTCTGCCCTAGGTGCAACCCGAACTAAGAGCATCACCCACCCCAGCCACTGAAAGACTAAGGTTCATTCTGCCCTAGGTGCAACCCGAACTAAGAGCACCACCCACCCCAGCCACTGAAAGACTAAGGTTCATTCTGCCCTAGGTGCAACCCGAACTAAGAGCACCACCCACCGCAGCCACTGAAAGACTAAGGTTCATTCTTCCCTAGGTGCAACCCGAACTAAGAGCATCACCCACCCTATAAACCCAGTTAAAATGCCCATTGAAACCACTTTGAATTTTAGTTGGTGCCAGTTGGATCTCCTGCGTTCCAATATGTACTAAGGCAGCCAATTGGCTACACTCTAAAAAAAAAAAAACCGTGCGTCTACTTTCCCGCACAACACTCGGAGAGCCAATCACCACAACTTACGGAGACAGCTCAGCGAATCACAATGCCGAAACATGTGTTTAGATCAAAAAACGCAGTCTGAGTTTCTCCGTTGATTTGTCTGCTGTAACGCTAGGACTACACCGCCTATGACGCCTCCCCGGCGACAGGTGCCATCTTGTTTCGAAAGTCACTGACGTCACGTCAGCGTCGCGTTGCGATTGGTTGCCGCTTTGCGGTTCGCGAAAGCGGTTGGGGCAAATCGGTCCCGAAGCGGTTGGCAAAAACGCGCTCACAACCGCTCGATCCCAGTCGCTTTGCCGTTGAGAACGCGCGGATCCGCTTTGCGGTTGCAGATCCGCTTCCAGTGTGAACGCGCCATTACAGTATTCCCATGGGCGTACCAACCGGGGGGGGGGGGGGGGGCAAAGGGGCGCTTGCTCCCCAGTTCTCAGAGTGGGGGGCAAGGCATGTGTTTTGCCCCCCTGAAACAGCCGCCACTGGGCAGGGCAAACACTGGCCGGCGGTGCCCAAGGGATACCAAGGGCACCGGCACCCGGCCCTGGGAGGGAGGGGGGGGGAAGGGGGGGGGGACTCTGGCTCGCCCCCCCCCCTGAAAAACAAGTTGGTACGCCACTGAGTATTCCGTTCTTTCTTGGCGTCGTTTTAGTTGTTATTTTTTTTTGCAAATAATTTAATTCTGCTGAAATATGTTTTCATTATGATTTTCTTTTTCTTTTCAGTGTACGTACTTTTCATACTTCTTGTCTTTCGGCAGCTCCTCGTGCGTTCCTGTTATATCCCACCACTTCACTTTAATCTGGTTGTGTTTTTCAATGAAACGGACGAATCTCAGTATGGCTTCTTCGATGTAGAACAACTCGCTGTGTGCTTGCCAGTGGAAGGAAATCACAAGAACCGTTACTTAATACACATGGACTCCGGGTCGCTCCTTCTTTGTCGCAATAAACGAGACGGCGATTTGGACTGCTCATTTGATATAGATGCATATCTAGGGGAGATTGCGACGACCGACGCAAACTGGCTCACGCAAGTTGATATTTTATAATATGAACGCCATTCTTCGCTGATATAGGTCTTATCTCAAAATCGCTTTCCTAAAAGATAGGCCCACCTTGCTCTTCAATCATTTTAACGGTAAGCTTCGTATTTATGTGTGCTTTGATCACCACATGATCTCAATCAATCAATGTTCATTACAGTGACCAGGAACAATCTCCGAATCTCCGTGTTGGCACACTTAATAATAATAATAATAATAATAATAATAATAATATATATATATATATATATATATATATATATATATATATATTATTATTTATTTATTTATTTATTTATTTTGGAAAGGAGGGTAACGGCACAACGCAGGTTCGTCGAAGCCTTCAAGGGCTTGTAGGACTAAACTAAGGTTGTAGCTATATCAAAATTAGTGTCTAAAAAGAGAAGGAAATTCGAGAAAACAAATTTTGCACTTGAGGAGCTTTTACAGTAGTTCCAGTTGAAACAGTAAGCTCCTATTGCAGAAAAAAAAAACGGTACAAAATTAAATTGAAAAAAGAATCTTGACATGTCACTTAACACCACTGAACTGTTTCTCCAAAAATTACACGTTGTAGGGCATTTCCATATGCAGTCGGAGGTTCTCAATCTATTAAAAAAATCACTTATTAAAGAAAAAAAGTACGAAGCAGTATTTGACACTATAATCTTGTGATTATATCACACACACGTACAAAAAAATGTTTTAAGGCACACATGTAGTGTCAATATTATTGACTACAAAAAAAACAAAATATTAAGATCTTGGGAATAACCTAAGATAAAAATGCAAGGTGATAAAAACAAATTTGCACATTAACGGCATCCTACACACAAATACCCACGAAAGAGCACATGTGACCACGTGAAAGGGCAACCACGGACTTTTTTTTTTCTTTTGTACGCGCAAGCATAAACTGCTGTGTGTATGTTTATACCGCCGGAAGTTAGTCTGCCTTAGCGGGCGTCTGGTGTCTGAGCTGTAGATGAGAAATTTAGTGAGTGCAGTACAACCGCTAGCTTGGGGTCTTTAACGTGCACCACGCAGTAGTGATACACGACCGCACGCCGCTATACGATGCTCATCCAGATCGAAACGGGCAGGGGTGGGGATTGAACCCAGGATGCCTTGGTTCTGCAGCGCGAGCCTTCGCTCCACGTGCTCCGAGCTGGTGTGCGCTAGCCCACTTCGGCCACCGATCCCCGAAGTATATTCTCAAATACACTCGGCACATTGAGGTTCATTTATTCGCGTTGGTATACAAGGTGTGCGCGCTACTTACGGCCGCCATGACAGGGGATATAAAGACGTCCGGCTCTCCTATGTTTACCTTGTGTTTGGGTGGGTACGCGACGACTGGTGGTTCACTAGCAAGCAATTCCGCGAGAGCTACGCTCTAGAAATGTCCCAGTGTCGTGCTTTTAAGTTGCCGATGCGTACCCGCACGAACAAGATGTCACAAGTGAAGTTATTTCGAATCTCTCGTGACGAGGAAGGCCACCGGCGCCGCCGAGCATGGGTGATCGCAGGACGACGTCATTGGCAGACGTTGATAGCCTACTTCAATCTGCTGACGACAGATGGCGCAACGCGACAAACGCGAGCATGCGGTGCTGGCGCCGCGGCGCCTCCACGTCGACGATCTCCGTACACCGATCGGCCATTAATAAGGCACGTACAAATGCAATGTGCACGGTGATCTGGGAAAGAAACCTTGAGTACCAAAGCAAGCAAGTCAGAACACTAGGAAATTGTGCATTACAGAAACTCGCGTCGCGCTGAAGGAAGCATAATAAAATATTTCGGAAGATTGTCTGCCAGAACCAAAACCTGGTCGGCGACCAAGGCGCGTATCTTCGCCACCTGGGAGATGTAGTTGCCCACCAGCGATGCCTTGCCGTTCACGAGGTAGTTCAACGTGCTCAGGGATTTGTAGGTTTTGTGTCGTTCTCAGGTATTTGTACCAATCTAGTCGAATAGGTAGTCGTGAAGATGCGCCCGCAATATACCTTCAGCAGATTTGTCATTTCCTCGAGGAACAAGTGCTCTTTCTTTTCGCCCAAGGAATCAGGAAATCATGTCGATCCCGTATAATTTATAAGCAATTTGTGAGAAGTACCGCAGTTAGTCCTCGGTGGTGAGACTTTTGAAGTATGCGCTCTTTTCACTGAGGGTTCTCAAAAATAAGCGAAAAACAATAGCCAACCGGAAGTGACATACTCCCCCTGGAAGTTAGGCCATTATTTGTTTTTGTTTACCTCCACACACTCTGTAGTATATATAAATATCTACTCAACATCACTTTTTCTCGCGTTATCGAATATTTGATGCCGGATAACAAGTGCTGAGACAGTTTCATCACTCACCTATGTCCACTATCCACTGAAACAAAGGGAAAAAACGATACGGGGTTGAAACGTGCTTGTGCTAGACACTTTCTGGGAATCTGTGTTTTGGGCTAGCGTTAATGCCTTTTACCACACGAAAAGTCATTCGCAGCGTGCGCACGCCCAGAATACAGTGCTTTTTCGAACAGAGCCAGCCTGGGTAGCGAGTAGAGGTGACAACTCTTTTTCCAAATATTACAACGTCGCTTGCAGAACATCCCACTCTGGCTGCGTGAGTCATTCTGTGTTAACCTTAGCTGCGTTCGATTTGCCGCACCTCCTGCACCGGTGCAGAAAAGTGTAGGGCAGTGTACTTCCGGTGTGTATTGAGATAGGACCGGAAGTACGCCGCCCTACACTTGTCTGCACCGCTGCAGGAGGTGCAGGTAAATCGAAGGCAGCTCTTGTATACATTTGAGCTCGACTAAAGCGACGTCACGCCCGACAACTGAGCAAATGCACGCGCCTAATGCGTCAACATCGGGATGGCAGCAGCTATGGAACCATTTTATTTTTGTATTCTTTTTAATCATAAGCACAGTTGGCTGGACGTTGCGGGGCAAGGTGCGCCGCATTTTGGTGAATTCGTACTAGACCAATATCACTCAGCCAGAGCCGTGTATAGAGAGAGTTTGGTCAATGTGAGGAGCGGGCAGAGCCAGGGCGTGCACCAGACGCAGATAGAGGGCTTGACATGCTCTCTTGGCCAACCAGAAGCCTAAAAGAATCCCTAGCAGTGCTAGCGAGAAACAGTTTTAGTAAGAGCGTAAGGGTTAAATGTAGTAACCCTTTACGGTTGAAAATATGGTGCACGTGATGTTTCGATTATGATCATGCAAAAGGATTTAAGAAACGAATGTGCCGCTCGAACTCTATTTTGCTCGGACAGAATGTGAAACCAACGAAGTTAGGAGGGCCTTAGAGCAATAAACTGGCAGCTGAAAGTGACCCTCAACAGACCTGTTGCAAAACGTACAGCGCCACGACGGCAGGGAATTTCGGGAACCCTCGGTACAGATCACGCGCTTTCTCGTTGCGCCTCCGCGACTGCGCGCGCGTCCCGGCAGCTACCGCCAGCAGCCGTTGCAGCCATCCGCCATCCCGCCCATCCGCCGAGTCGTACGTCGTTGGCGGCGTACCGTATCTGTGGCAGCGTAAAGGCATCGCGACAGGTGAACTTATTTGAATACGTTATTCGTCGTAACTTACCTTCACGTATTGAAGTGTCACCGAATCCACTTAGTTTGCACCGCAACCGTGGCAGGTTTCGACCAGGTTCGACAAAGCGTTGGTGCAGCAGACGACAGAGCCGGTACAAAGGAGAGGGATGAGAAAGGGGCAGCCGTTGGCTCGTCGCTCGCCCGACTCGGCTGCTCAAAACGTTGTTGCCGTGGTAACCTGCGCCTGCTCGCGTATGCCACGTGGTCACGTGGTAGCGGGAGGAGGGGCGTACCGAGGACTCCCATTATTCGTCGCGCGGCGCGCGCGGGCTTTTGGGATTTTTGCAAAGGGTCTATTGGCCGCCACCATGTTTTGACTACTAAACGCGTGACCTTATAATGTTTGGTCTAGATTTTAACGAAGTACGGCGCAGAAATAGTTGCTGATTGATCTTTAATAACAGTACCGACGAGATAAGTTATGTTTCGTTTTGTTAAGTCCAAAATGTGCTTCTACGACAAAACTCAGGCAGCTTCGCAATGACTCCGCTAGATGCCGTCAGCCGCGGTAATGTTATTTTGGGGTTTTTATAGGAGCTAGACACTGATCTTTGGGGCCATACAGTATTGAAAAATAGTTCATGTTTTTTACGGCGATCACAATACAAATCTCGACTCAGTTTTGCGTAAAAGCCTTAGTACTTGGTACGGTCACGTGTCTAGTGGTCAAAATTGTTCGACATGGCGGCGGCCAAGTGGCGGTCACTTTTGCCTGGTGAACGGGATACCAGTTTATCGCTCTAAGCACCTCTACCTCGTTGACGTGTGAAACAACGTAACTAGAACACTCAGTTGTGAAACTCACACTTGAAGCATGGGCCACTGGCGTCCACTGAGGCCGAGCTAAATTAGAGTGCCTTCATACACACGCGCGCTTTTGCTTGAGTGATGACATCTCAGCCATTTTTACGCCCAATCGTTTTTTATGCATCTTGAAGTGCGCGCAATCTGGTGTCACTCAGCCTCGAGCGCGTAGCTTTGGCGAATGCATAGACGCCATTTTAGCGCCCAAGTCACGTACCAAGTGCGCGAGAGTGTCACGCGCTGGCACATTCAGGTCAACAATGGATGTCTTCATCCTGAGACAGACAGACATGTAGGCACCCTAAGCTAAATACGATAACAGCGCCACCCTTTAGCGACGAGTTGAAACATGTAAGTTGCTTTATATGGCCACTGCTAGAGTCACTGAACGTTCTCAGAGTACCGAAACTCCCAGGCTCAAGGTACCAAAATAACGGCTCAACCTTTTTTTATTATTGTCTGTGGTCATTATGAGAAAGAATATTTCTGCTTAACAACAAACGGAAAAAACTCGTTTTGTCGGAACTTTAATTGGAGATTAGTACAAAATAACAGGCTCGTGATGTTTTCTGAATATCTTTAGTATTGCGTTAGGTTTTGCGGCTCGATTAATACTGTTTTTATACAACCATGTCTCACCGGTGATGTTCAGGTAGCGCGTCCAGATCTGGGAGCGTCCTAACTTCGGTAGTAATTCGCGGCGCGTCCGCTTGGGTGACATGGGTTGGGCAACACTTTCCACCGTATATGTTTCTGGCACCGAAATGGCCGATTAAAGCCAAAATAGAACAGTGACAGCAGACGCTATCGAATGCGATACTCGCGAACCAGTACAAACAGCCGTGTAGTTTCCCGAGTGGCCAATGCGAGAGAAGTGGAGGCATTGCGACCGCCATTAGATCGGTTCTCGAGTACGGATCGGTGCCACTTTTTCAGAGTA